>CABFOQ010030454.1:0-17469 GCA_900660455.1 Gephyroberyx darwinii | reverse complement strand
CACACTCCTAAAGCTTGTAGAAAGCCTTCCCAGAAGAGTGGCAGCTGTTATAGCCGCAAAGGGCGGTCCAACTCCATATTAATGCCCATGGTTTTAGAATGGGATGTCCAGCAAGCTCATATAGGTGTGATGGTCAGGTGTCCACTGACTTTTGGCCATATAGTGTATATAGCACCATATATGGACTTTTCTGAGATGTGGTGTTTGAGAACTCTAAGTGTTGAATAATACAAATCTGTTAGAAAGTTCATAACATTGCATATTTGCAATGGTATATAGCCCATTAGCTCTCAATGTCCTTGTCAATTGTTTCTTACTAACAATCACGCGTTGCACCACAAGCATTGTCAGTAGGCAATGCTTTGATAACTCTCGCCAAGTAAAGTAAAGTCAAGTAAAGCTTAATCAAGGAATCTACCGTATCAAAGGCCTAATTCAAATTAATATATCTTTATTCAACAAAATATTAGGATGGTAACATTAGATATATTGATGCAATCAAGTGAAATCAACTAGGGCAAGTGGCATATGTCAGTTTGTTTGGAGGAATTATGAAATCGTGCTTAATGGACTACCACAATTACAGTCAGTGCATACATTAAATAACTCCTCACCTAGGCAAATGTTTGATTCAAGAAAATAATACATAACATCTTTATCATGTAAGCCTTTAAAGAGTAAGAACAATTACCAAAAAAACATGCAGAATGCCTAATGCTAAAATATTGCAGAATGCTATAAAAAGAGTTCGCTCAGTACAACTGCAGTCTTGCACCACTAACCGTTTGTCTATCACAGCACACAAGTCCAGAGTCTGAACACTGGGATTCAGATTAAGTGGTGCCGCTGCTTGATAGCGGATGAGAGTAAGCCACTAAGGAAATCACACCTAAATTGACAGATTGACAAGCAGTTTTTCCAGAGCATTTGGCATGGAATTTGGCATCAATGTATGCTTTGTTTGCTACAGACTACAACATTACTACAGCAATACACAACAACCAGTCCATTGTACATGACTAACAACAAATGTATTGTGCGAAATGGTTAACTTTATTTCAGTACAACAATACATGTTTCTCAGAGGTTTTTTCCGCTATACTGAAACTTTTTATGATATCTGCAGGAAAGTCAGTTTAAGGTGCAGGTTGGGACATTTGTGTGAAATGTATATAATTCCTTCTCAAGGAAAATTTAGAGGATGCTTTTAAAGCAGAGTATGGGCTGGAAATGAATGAGTTTTGAAAGCCAGAAATCTCAGCTCCTGACAAAGTAATAGTTATTGGTATTGATCTACAGATGTGTTATGGTCATTTTGTGATATGGGACAGTAAAAATCTTTATTGCAACAGCTGGCAAAGTCGTACGGTTATTACTTTCCTTATATCAAGTAATTGTAATGTATTAGAATAGGCAGAAGTGAACCACAGGCGGGCAGAAGTGAGGTCAACTTCGCCTCCCAAGTCTGGAAGAGTTCATACCCTGTTGAATTGAAGTTGTTCTTATGACAAAGAACAACAAAAGGGCAGGGGTGCAACTCAACATTAGGAAAATACTAAAATCTCAGTATTAGGTAGTTTGTACACGTTATGGTAAGTTATATGAGACTATAAAATACGCAACCTAGTTCCCTGAGGTTCTCAAATTAATTAAGCTTAATCAAATGGCAGCTTTGTCATCATTAATGTGTGAGTTTAGTAGACTGATTCCAAAATTATCTTCTAGTTGCTGAGTGGTTTCACTGCTGCCTTGCTTACATGTTCCATGATCAGTGTTGACAGTGTGCTGCTGGTGCAATCTTCCACACTGCTTTAACATAGCTCTGCCCTTCCCCCTCTATCACTTCATTCCCTCTCATCCCACTCTCTGTGTTGGACGTGGGTGAAGCTACTGCCTCTGCCTTTCCACCCTCTGGATAATTACATTATCCTCTTCCATACAATCATTCTCTTGCTCCTCCCATCATATCTTATCTTATGATTCCCCCTCTTTTGTGTACTTGTACTTACTGCTTGCTCTAACGTCCGGCTAGTATGTTTCTGTTCATCATATGTGATTGTTGTTGTTTTTTTTAAACAATTGTGCTTGGGCTGAGACAACAAATCTGTGGTCATTTCCCAATTTTACTACCTACTCTTGCATATAGTGTATGTATCATTCTCTCGTAAACCTTCCTTCCCTTAAAAGCTAAATTTTCTCCCTCCTTGTCGAAGTCAGAATACTCATCATTGGAAAAGGATAAAAGCAGCATAGGTCATGCTTTACATTCTCAACCCAAAGCAGCATTCCCACCACCCACACATCTTCTACAAGCCATATTGAAATTGTGTAGAAGTGGAACTGCTTGCCTGTTTTTCCACCTCTCTGGGGGGAAAATGGATGATACATAATATTAAACTTAATGTAACCTAGCCATTTTTAGTGTCAGTGACATATTTGTTCAGTGGTTGGAAAAAAGGCCATTAGTCACATCTTAATGTTGCATGTCTCTGTTCTCAGTACCCATTTTTGTAGTTCCAAGTATCAGTGTATCTTAGGAAAACTGCCTGCTTTTCTGTTTCTTACAATCTTTCAGGTAAAGTCTTGTGGGTGGGTGAGTGGGTGGCTAGGAGGATGGGTGCAGACGCCTGTGTGCATACCATGTTTTTGTCAAATCTTTTGATAGTCTGTATAGGTTTACAGTCATATAGTGAAATATCTGTTTGTTTTAAGCAGGTTTTGTTGTACTATAAAATTATCTAAAATGCAGTTATTTGAGATTTTGGTAGATCTATACTGTAAAATAAAAGAGAACTGTGGTACAAAAGTATGCACATGCTTTGTTTCATTCCGCACTAAATGGGGTCAACATTTTATCATGTTACTCATTTAGGTTGTGTATATATATGGGATTTGAACTATTTTCCATTCAGAATTGTTGTAATTTAACCTTTGTGCCCATAAAGCTGATATCAGGTTGCAACAATTAATATAACCGGTCCAATTCAATAGGATTATAGGCTGTAGGGTGGACTCTCAGAAACATGAGGCTAGTAACATGGAATGTGGCATTCAGTTAGGGATAGTATTGAAGTGTAGTTTCTGATGTTTTGAAGAAAAAAAGAATCAGCCACTCACTACTATATGTGAAAACGTCTTCTTTTCTAATTTTACTGACAAAGTCAATGGGGATATTGACATTGGACACTGGAGACATTGATAGTCTGTCGGACCTGGTGTTAAAATCTGGTAGCCCAGGGAGAAAATGTGAATGCATTGATTAATCCACCCCTGGTCTGTCTCTTCACCTGTCTGTTTTTACAAGTCTTCCCTTGTCTCCTGCAGGATCCAGCGGGAATCTTTGAGCTGGTCGAGGTTGTTGGCAATGGGACCTATGGGCAGGTGTACAAGGTGAGACATGATTAAGGGCAGTGGAACCTCATAGCTTGCCTACGAGGTAGACTTAACACCAGGCTTACACTTGGTGATCAAACCTGTTGACTTCCTATTGACTGAAATATTACAACATCAATATTCATTGCAACTCCGATTCATTAATGAATGTTTTCGTCACAGAAATGTCAGAGCTAGCAAAAACGGGGCAAATCATTTGTTTTAGCAATTATCATTGCAGAATAAATCCAACTCATGCATCTTGATGTAGCAGTAACATATTCTCTCATTTGAAATTAATGAATTTCCATTGGACACTATTCCATTCAACACATTAGGTGTCATTCCTGCATAAGACCTGGAGGATCAGTCACTGTAACAGGAACAGAGCAGGTTGGAGTTTAGAGATTGAGGCCACCTGAGTACCCACCCTTGATCAGATGTTGTGTGCATTAATTCCTGAGATTACAGCAGTTTTAGTTCAGTGCTGCGTCAATCCATGTTTTGGCTGTCAGTCTGAAAAATTCAGATTCGCTGTGATTAGACAAGAAGCTGTAAAATGGGGGCAACAAAACATTTTGCGGTGAAACAATTGCCAGTTATTTTTTTAGGCTTGACTGACCAGTTAAGATGATCATATCTACTCCCCTTCAATCAGGGCCGTCACGTGAAGACAGGCCAGCTGGCTGCCATCAAGGTGATGGATGTTACAGAGGAGGAAGAAGAGGAGATCAAAGCGGAGATCAACATGCTAAAAAAATACAGCCACCACCGCAACATAGCCACATACTATGGTGCTTTCGTCAAGAAGAGTCCACCAGGACACGATGACCAACTCTGGGTCTGTCTAAGAACTCTTGTACCTAGTCTGATGCTTTCATAGCAGTATGCCTCACTGATTGTGCTGACCAATTATTTGTTTGTTTATGTGTAGCTGGTGATGGAGTTCTGTGGGGCGGGCTCAGTGACTGACCTGGTGAAGAACACCAAGGGCAGCTCTCTGAAGGAGGACTGGATCGCTTACATCTGCAGAGAGATCCTCAGGGTGAGAAATCACACCAGACAAGACCAATATGCAGCAATGGAATCTCCTGACTGACCTGTTTTGACTTCTGTGTCTGTATCTAGGGCCTCTCCCACCTCCATGCTCATAAGGTCATCCACAGAGACATCAAGGGCCAGAATGTGCTGCTAACAGAGAATGCAGAGGTCAAACTCGGTTAGTTGATGAGATTTGTTCTTGTAATGTTGAATGCATTGCTGTTAGACTCTACCCAAATTCATTGTGTATTGTCCTTTGTCCATACTCAGTGGATTTTGGGGTGAGTGCTCAGTTGGACAGGACCGTGGGGCGTAGGAACACCTTCATTGGCACACCCTACTGGATGGCACCAGAGGTCATCGCCTGTGACGAGAACCCTGACTCCACCTATGACTACAGGGTAACAACTGTTTGTGTGTGCATGCAAGCACTAGACCAGGGATCAGCCACTGGCGGCCCCTGGGCCAGTAGTGGCCCAGTTATTGTAGTGTCACACAATCTATGTACATATATAAAGCAAAAATTTATTTCTCCATAAATATATAGTAACATGACTATGTATTAACTTCTTCCCGTTTGGTTCATTCCTGTCGTTCATGAGCCGGTGCACGAGTTGGTGCACTGAAACCAGCTAACCTTAAGAACCGCCCCGCATTTCTACCAATCTAGAGGCCAACGTTAGGGCGTCACTCGAATCACTCATTTTTTCAATATTTTCTTTTAAAATTAAAAAGCATGTGTGGTAGACTCTACAACCGGACGCTTTTCAGCGCCGTCTCTCCAGGCGGGCTCACCCCGACAGGTCAGCCATAGAGCACCAAAGCTGCTAGTCTCCAGGGCAGGTGTTGGTGGAAAAGCGCTAAGTCAGTAGTCTACACTGAATTAAATTTCATATTTTTAGAGAAGAATGCAGAGAAAAGTATCTTCTTTCTTCAAAGCAAAGGGTGAAATCCAAAGCCACAAATGAGATAGAAATCTGATTTAAAAGGTACATCCATGTGAAACTCATATTGGTGTTTACATATTTTATTTATTTGTCCAGTAATCAGGCCAGTGACAGTAAGCATGATGCAAGAGACAGAAATGTGAGGTCAGGCAGTGTGTGAGCTTGCATTTCTCTCTGTGCCCCCTCAGATGTTTTTGGTGCAAGTCGCCGTGCCTGTTGCTAAACCGATACAGAAACCTGAACGTTTTGGTTTGAGAGTTGCTTAGGCTACTGATGGGCATTATTTTTTCTAATAAGGATAACAATTTACTGACATTTATTAAAAACATATGCAGAATGGGATTACATTTCGGTTTTGAATACATAATTATACTTTTGTCCGGCCCGAGGCTAAATGTAGTTGCAGACCCCTGCACTAGACTGTGAGAGAATATGAAAGAGATAGGGAAATTAAACAAGTCTCCTGTCTCTGTCTCTGCAGAGTGATATCTGGTCCTTGGGGATCACAGCCATTGAGATGGCCGAGGGAGCTCCCCGTAAGTGCAAACACTCACTTGCACACCCATCTTTTGTCACATCAAACATCACTATGCACACAACAGCTTAATAGTCTCAGAACCCATGCTATAAGACATCATGAATCAATCTGCCATACACCATATGAAACCTGTGGGCTGTGTCTTCAGACGGACGGCTCACTCATTGTAATCAAGGTACACTAGTTGTGAGCTGGCATTTGGGGGATCATAGGGGTGTTGTTTCTGCCTTTTCTAATACAGATTACTTGATATAAGGAAACCACTACAGTTCAGATTCTGAAATATGTGAGGTGATATTTATTCATTGACTAGCTTATAAGTATACAATTTTGCTCACAAATCGTTTCAACAAAAAATACAGAAATGTGTGTATATCTTATGATTGCTTATATAATAGAGAGTGCTGCCAGGTAATTGTCAACAAAATCTATTGCTTTGTTTAGTTGATATTAGATGTTTCCCCCCGTGTCTATGGAACATGGCGCTCTATTCGGCTCCCTATGGCACGCTCTGTCGGCTGCTTAGCTGGGACATCTGCTTGGAAACTTGCTGAAATTTGGTGTCAAACCTGACTTGGAAGTTTAAAAAAACTTCACAACGGTGGTGGCGAAGACATTTGTTAGAACATGTTCAGATCTAGTGATCTAGTGCTCAGATCTAAATTCCATGCTAAATGAGGCAGCATGACTTTAAAAAGATTGGGAACTTTTATAACTACAGAATAGTCCGTAACTGATGAGTTAGTCATCAGGCTTATCAGAATCAGAATCAGAAACAGGTTTATTGCCAAATATGTTTTCACATACAGGGAAGTAAAACATTATAGATGTCAACGGCCTTGTGCAATTTCTTTTCACAGATTTATTTAAAAAAAAACGAAAGGCGAACATTACAGAGTGATGCCGAGTTGCTTTCTCAATGAGAGGTCTTGAGGTATCTTTGGTATTTTGACACCGATCGGGTTGGAGTGCAGCAGAGTGAAAATTTTTAACCGAAGGAGGGCGAGACAATTTTTTTGACCTTTTCTTTTTCTGCAGAAAGTATATCTGCAATGTTGAATTTATGTCCAGTATTGCTAGGTTTCACCATATAAAAATATAGTAAGACAGTAGTATAGTATAGTATAGTAAAAAACATTGCTTCTTCACTCTGGGTAGTGTAGTCACCTGCTGGCAAGATCTAACAAAGTTAGGGGACCTCTCGAGCTCTGTTGAATAATTTAGTTAGTATTCTCAAGATTATCAAGAATAATCTCAAGACTCTTGCTTCTAAAAATACAATTAAAGTTTCATCACTTTCAGAATTGTCATGCACTAAAAGCCAAATTTTCACTCTAAGCTGTTTGATGCAAACAGAGTACAGAGCTCCTACAGACCATTCTCCTGGTACGAATGATATAAACCATGCTAGCTGTTGGTGATGTGCTTTCATAAATGATGCAGTGTGTGCTTACTCACTTGATCAGTCTCATAAGTGTGTTTTTTCTGCTAGTGAAGTTGCAATTTCCTTGCTATTTGTTGGCCTTTCTGTTGTTGGTTTAGCCTGGTCAGCCAGAACTGGGTCATAAAGTATAGCATTCATGGCAATTGTTGAATTATGAAGAGAGTAGAGACCATAAAGCCTGAATGCAGGTTGTGAATACGCACTCTAGTGGAAGATTATGTCAGAGCTTTAAGGAACAGTTCAAAATGATTATTCTGTCATTATCTGCTAACCCCATGTCAGTCAAAACTTATTTAAAGTTCGTACAACCACCAGACACACAGCGAGTTTATTGCAGTCCCATCTTGGCGTTCTCCCAAATAACTAAAGTGAACAGTATCTGTTTGGTTAGCATTACAAAAAAGATTGATTGTAAAATGATTACAAAAACAACTTGACTTGTGCATTGTGCATCCAAGTGTTTTGTAGCCATATTATAGCACACAAAGCTTATTTGCCTCATTACCTCATATATTCACACCACTGACAGTTCTTTGTTTTCAAAGCTGTGAACGGAGGTGCATCCTGTCATGTGCACCCTTCAGTATTGTGCCTGCTGTGCTAGCGTGCAAAGCCCCTACCTCCTCTATTTGAGGCACGCCATTCACGCTTTTATAAACTAGGAAACGTCAGTGAAGTAAATATAGAAGGTAATGAGGTTAATATAGGTTAATATTAGACTCAGTGCCATGGCTTGGCTAAGAACTGCAGTAGCTAACTGTGTTTGGTGGTTGTACAAGTTAATGGCGTTTCGACTGACATGGGGATGAGTGGATGATGACAGAATTTTCATTTTGGGGTATACCATTACTTAAACAGAAGCTTTAACCATCTAATAATAATTAAGAAATAAAATGTTGTACCAGCATGAATGTCACTTTAACTCTTAAGCTTTCAAGTGTTACCATCATGTAAATTGATCTGCATATTTCAAACATGTTGTTATTCAGTTGAACCTGTAACATATGTTACATGACAGGCACTACTCTCACATTGGTGTAATTGTGATCCTCTAATTATAATGTGGCCCTGAAAGTGCCTAAACAAAATTCACTGCTTGCCTTTGGCTACCTTAGTCACATTGCATATGTCCAAAAGGCTGCCTCACAAAAGCCTATTTACTGTGGAAACTGTAAAGCTAACCAGACAGGTTTAGCTACCTACCTACGCTGGGAACACAATGACTCACAGTCCTTGCTCTTACACTCAATGTAACAATAAGCCTGAGGCACCAGGAAAGATTGGATAACAGGAGCTGTAACCATGTATGAGGACTCAAAGAATATGTGTGAATATGTGTTGGCATTATTTACAAACTATTATATGTAATATAAGAATATTCTATCTCTGCCATTTAAAATGGCTGTGATGTGGCTGTTTCATTCCTGCGGTATAACGATACCTAACCACTCTCATCCACTCCTCTCTTTCTGTAGCTCTGTGTGACATGCACCCTATGAGGGCTCTTTTCCTCATCCCCAGGAACCCCCCTCCTAAGCTCAAATCCAAAAAATGGTGAGTGCTGGCTCGTTCCTTATTTTTTGTGTGTCAAGATTTCAACCATGCGATTTATTAGTTATATATCCAGGACAATCTAATTCAAAAGGATCTATTCACATGTTATACAATGTGTAAAACCCTCAAAATATTTGCTGAGTAACAACACCCCCCTCCCCTCTGCCTCACCATATTATCTTCCACTGATCTCCCCTTTCCTCCCAGGTCCAAGAAATTCATTGACTTTATAGAGGGCTGTCTGGTCAAGACGTATCCCAGCCGTCCGTCCACAGAGCAGCTCCTCAAGCACACATTCATTAGGGACCAGCCCACTGAGCGCCAAGTCCGAATCCAGCTAAAAGACCATATCGACCGTACCCGCAAGAAAAGGGGAGAGAAAGGTAAGCAAATGACATGGAGAGAGAGCCTGGCCTCAGAGTGAGTCGTTTTGAATGGGCACCAACTAGGCTATTTTGTCTGTATTTCTGGGTGTATGTGGATGGTGATGACGTGATGAAGGAGAGAGGGATCCATACAGAATGATATTCCACAATTCCTTTATTCTCATTTTCTTCCAGAAGAGACAGAGTATGAGTACAGCGGTAGTGATGAGGAAGATGAAAATCGTGGCGATGAGAGAGAGTCGAGGTAATTTCACTTTTCATTGTCCCTGTAACCTGGTCTAGTATTCTCTGCATTAATGATTGCCCCCTTAATCCTCTCCTTTCTACCTGATATCTCTGTAGTTCAATCCTCAATGTGCCTGGTGAGTCCACCCTGAGGCGGGACTTCCAGCGTCTTCAGCAGGAGAACAAAGAGCGCTCAGAGGCTCACAAGAGGCAGCAGGCCCAACTGGCTGCTCAGCGCAGAGACCCTGAGGAACACAAGAGGCAGCTGTTGCATGACCGACAGAAACGCATTGAGGAACAGAAGGAACAGCGCCGCCGCCTTGAAGAGGTAATGCTGTATCGGGGGAATCCATCTTTAAGGGCACCTCAGAGGATGTTACTTTTCACTTTTTTAACTTCTGGTCTTGTAGTTGCAGCTGAGTCTTTTACATGGAAATTAACATCCCAGAATTACCCACTGAGATTCTTGCTAATTTCCACTTGGGAGTGAGGTCAGGTACCAAAAGAAAACATCATTTAGCATAAACTAATAAAAAATACATTGTGTGTAAAAGTCCATTCCAGAAAAAAACTGAGTATAAACACATCCACTCTGCTTCCAAACACATCACAACTTAATTGGCGCACTTTCCACATGATGAAGAAGGTAGTGGCACACAGGTTTGATTGTTACACACAACAATACGGGTCTGATAATTGAGAATCGAATACCATTGACCACAATGTTAGGGACACCTTTTCTTCAGTATATCTGCTCACCAGTTCAGTTAACAAAAAAGCATCCAATGGACTTCTTCTACAAATGTATGTCACACTATAAGCTCATATATTATATGTTTGCCCTCAAAAGTTTCCCATGCTACATGCAACTTGTCACCACAGGCTGCCTTGCTGTTGTGAGGGTAATTCACTTGAGCCCCGCACATTTTACCAACTGGCATGATAATGAAACTTCTTAGTTTTAGATTCAAAAGAAAAATGGACTAAGCTGAGAAAATATCAATATCAAGGTCCTTAAAGCAATACATCTGTTGTTGCTGTCCTTGTTTAGCCACTTAATTGTCCGTTATTATATCTCCTTGGCTTGTCTCTAAGTGAACCAATCGACAAAGCAAGCAATGACAAGCCATGCAGATGTGTGTGAGCAAGCTTAATAAAATATATATATATATATATATATATTATTTATTATCTATATCCATCTGTTTTTGCTCTCACTGTAACTGGGGAAAAAGCCTCTCTGCCTAAATGACTAATTAGAGTTACTGAATGAAAGCTGAGATCAGCTTAACTGGCACCAGTCCCTCTATCAACAAGTCATTCAATAGAATTTATACTGTAGCATTACTACATAGGAAACCAGGGTAATAGAGAGAAATAATTCAAAGTGCCCTTGTTGCGAGAAGCAACAAGGGCATAAATGATTATTTCTGCCCAGAGTAGCCTAGCCGATCTAGTGTGAGATGTTTGTCAATATGAGGTTTGTACTCTGACAAAATACATGGAAAATGTGGAAAGGCTATACATTTATGTTTTGTCGTAGAAAAGTCAGGGTGAATACTTTTGAGTGACTGAGGCTAAACCTATTGTCATAATTGATTCTTAAATCCTTGTGAACTGATATGTAGAATATTCCAAAATGCTGCACTGTTGTAAAGCTGCATGGCGGCTTAGTTGAAATTAATAGTAGACCAGCTATCAAGCAACTGTTTTCTCTGCTTTCCATTTCAGAAGTTTGTTAGCAGTGTTTGCTAAAGTACCACTAAGTGTGATACTATGAAACCTCACTGAATGGTGACAATCTTTGCATACTTAAGTATTTGTGAACAAGTGTAGCAGTTCACAGAAGTAAGCGTCTGAGTTTGCAGTTCAGTATTTCTTGTCACTCTATGAATATTTCTATCAGCGGTTCAGCTTCTCTGCCTTGTTGGCCTCTGAACTTGCTTCATGGTTCCATCCCTCAAATACAAAGGTGAAAAAGTACACCCACCACAGTAATAGATTGGGAGTATAGGTAAAATGCCTTGTGGAAAGCCCTGCCTCTAGCTATTAGCCTCTATTGTGATTGTTTTATTGATTGGCTGGTGGAGTCAGATGAATGGTCCTTTTCTGTATCATGTTTCAACCTACATCAATAAGTATATTGGAAATTTGTCCTAAATGTCTGGCAGCATACTACTATGTCAGTCCATCCCATTTTGTGTTAGATTTTAATTTGGCATTGACCATAGAACCAGATCATTGGTTGACAAGACAACTGAAGTCTGAGGCAAGATAAAGAAGACAGGTGTGGATGTGGAGCCGACATTGATGGACAAGTAAAAAGAAAATAAAGGTCAAAAAGGTTTTTCAGCCTATGCTGTGTTTTAATTTTTATGGCGAGGGGGATATTTGAACACATTACAATTTGAATTATATTTGCAGGCATTCAGACATATAGATAATGTTTATTGTGTTGTCTTAATTTTAGATTTTTGCACACACCTGTAATACTGTCAATCAGCTAATTTCTGGGCTGACAAAAGTGTAGATTACATTATGAGAATGTAAAAATAAAGTTGTTTGGGATTTGAATGAGGCAACATTCACATTAAAGATAACTACACATATTGTAGCTGAAATACTAATACATATCCTTGGGCTTTTATTATGGCTTACTTGATTAATTTGTAGATGAAATATGAACACGGGAAAATAGAACATAATAAGACATAATAAGACATGCATAAGCTCCCTATTGGATCTTGAAGACAAGGAAACAATTTTGTTGGTTTCAGATCATTTGTAATCTTATATTTCAGAAAAGCCTACAGTAAGTATTCTCAGCATTAACAAGGAATCTTAACATGTCCAGGTAGACCCATGGTAAGGTAGTGCCATTGTCCTACCCTATCTTCCTTCCTCCTCTATCTTAATTGCTCCCTCTACTCAGCAATTATTCAAGATGAATTGACAACAGACAAGTGGACACGAGTTTAGAGTGTGTGTGTCATTACCAAGTGGGAGGTTCTCTTTGCACCATGAAGAGCAAACCTCTCCAAAGAGAGTTGCTTTAATGTCCTTTTGAGATAGCAAAAAAACAGATAAAACTGTTCCCTGTCGTAGTCTACAAAACAAAAAACTGACCAAGAGTTTTGATTTAATAACTGTGTCTGAACATGACTAGGCTGCAGTAGGGGTGTATGTGTGAGACTCACAACTTCTATTCTTTACCCTGTCCTCCCCCTCCCTTTTTATTTCTGCTTTTTTCAGCTCTGCACAAAAACATGAAGGGTTTGCTCATAAGCAACCTCTCCATTATAAATTCCCTTGTGCAAACATGGCCTCTATGCTCATTTCTTTTTCCTGTCACCCTTTTCTCCCAGCAACAGAGAAAAGAGCGAGAGATGGTGAGGCAGCAAGAAAAAGGTCCCCATCGGAGACTTGACGATATGAGAAGAGAGGAGGATAGAAGGTTGGCTGAGAGGGAGCAGGTAACCAACCACAGGAGATGTTGGGCTGCTATCAGCCAATCAGTGAGAGGTGTGGGTGTGTCTGTCAGCAACCCTCTGCAAGTCGCTCTGGCAGTGAAATTCCATGAGTAGGTTGCCATAGCAGCAAGGATCTAAATTAGTGTATTTATTCAGAGATGAGTTTTCTGTGGGTGAGCTCTCTGCGTCTCTTATGCTCCATTTCCAGTCTACCCGTGATAACAGTCTGGCATGATACCACAATCGACCGCTAGTATGAAATACTGATTTCATGTTAATATGGTAACTTTTTTGTCTCCATTACAACTTCTAAATGGGGATAGTGCTGGTTTTGTCACCACACATTTCAGTTCCAGCACTGTAGAATTTAATCAGTAGAATACTATGACTATGACTATATTTTTCATTTCTACTCTTGAGTACCACCTACTGACAGTGAATTGTTGGGGTGAATTTGTATACACAGTTTCAGTACTTTCATACTGGAATGACATTACGTAACTGTTATCTGCTTCTATCGTCTACCCCCCCACACTCCCCCCTTGGATCTATTTTCATCTGTCTTTTACACCTCTGTTCCTTTCATTCTTGCCTCCTTTTCTCAGGAGTTTATCAGACATAAGTTAGAAGAAGAGCAACGACAGTTAGAAATCCTTCAGCAGCAGCTGCTTCAGGAGCAGGCACTGCTTATGGTAACTCCACCTCACTGCTCCTTATAGTTTTTTGCTCTTGGCTGCAGTAGTTACCATATCCTCCTTTGGTTGTCATACCTCAGGCGATTGATTGGCACTTTTATATACTGGATGTGTCCTCAGAACAATATCTGTTTTTGTCAAATGAACATGCTGCAGTGCACCTTACATGTGTGTTTGTGTTTTGGGTAGTTTGCTTCCGGTAATGTAAAGGTTTCACTTTTTTGCTTGCTGCCAGCTGAGATAACTGTCAACGGCAGATTTTAACAGCTCCGCTTATATTTTTAACAAAATGAAACTGTCTGTAGATGTGCACCTCCTTGATGTAGATGCACTCTATATCGTACAGAGTAGGGATGCAGCCTCCACACTGTCATCTCTCTTGAGTAATGTCTCAAAACTATTGCTTAATTAGGCTGTCTGAAACCCAAATTAATTTGAGGTCAGCTGCAAGTTATGTACGCCACAGATCGTGTGATGCCTCTGCAACAGGCAGGAGACAGAAAGTTAAATATTCACTATAATGCCTTGAATTACCTTATTACTGCAGAAACTTTGCATTGTAAGTTGTAAGTGGGGCAAGCGAAAAAATAATTTCTCTTTCGGCCATCAAGGGTATCACAAAAATAAGGTTCCCAGAATGAAAAAAACCTGTTATGATAAAACCTGATACCTGTTAAGTGGCAAGTCAAAAAAGCTATTAATCAATAACTGTGGTAACAAACAAAAAGTATACAACTTCTTGGGAAAATTGTCTTTGATTCTGTGAACCTAACATTACACCTGATAAAATGATAAAAATGTGAAAATGATAAAAAAAAAAAGAAGATAAAATCTGCCCAAGACTGTTATCTCGATTGAAAATAAAAACCCCTCTGTGGTTTCAGTGAATGTGTGACTGTTTGTGGACATTTCTGTTCAGTCATTACCTGGCATAAATGTTTTAGGTCTGTTGTGTCCAGTCTGAGGAAAGTAGTCTCTTGACTGCATTATGTTTGCTCAGGAGTACAAGCGTAAGCAGCTGGAGGAGCAGCGTCAGTCAGAGCGGCTGCAGAGGCAACTGCAGCAGGAGCATGCCTATCTAGTGTCTCTGCAACAACAGCAGCAGGACAAGAAGCCCCAGCTCTACCACTATAACAAAAACCTGGAGCCCAACAACAAGCCTGCCTGGGCCCGTGAGGTAGCAACACTGCCTACATATGAAGCATTACACACCACTGTCAAACTACTGTGCATTGCCTTACAGAGATAAGTTGATACAGCCTTCCTGCTCTTGTCTTCCTCGGTTTAGGTGGAGGAGCGCAGTAAGCTCAATAGGCAGGGCTCACCCAAAATCTGCACCACTGTCTCTGACACTGCCATCCAATCACGCTCGGACTCCATCAGCCAATCAGGAGCGGCCCAGTCTGCTCAAACCCCACCGATGCAGCGGCCCGTTGAACCCCAAGGGGGACAGGGCAAGGTGTGTTTGCAAGTGTTTAGATTTCAATTGATTATGATCTTGAAACATCTGAAGAGTTATGAAAATAGCCAAAGATAGGACTGTTTATTCTTGAGCTGCATTATCTGAGAATCTGTCAGTGCTACCTTTTTTTTTACACCTCCTTTTTCTTCTTTTTCCTCCTTTCCCTCACCACCAATCTGTTAATACTTCTTCCCACACATCTAAAAATCTATCATCTTAAAATACAAACACAAACGTGCATTCTTTGAACCACCCCGGCCATTCTTCCTTCCCCTCTGCCATCCCTGGTCTGCTGCTGCTGCTCCTGCCGCTGCCCTCTGCAGTTCCAAATGGCTCACTTGGTGCCACTGAAGCCTTATGCTGCTCCTGTCCCCCGCTCCCAGTCCCTCTGTGACCAGCCCACTAAGACCATGTCCGCCTTCCCCACCCAGGATCCCTCCCTTACCCCCACACCCCGCCCCATCCACTCCCGAGAGCTTGTCCGTCAAAACTCTGACCCCACCTCTGAGATCCCTGCGCCACAGGCACACCCAGTCAGGGAGGACCGTGGCCCCTGGATCCGCCTGCCAGATGTGGAGCTGCCACCCAAGGTGAGATCCCCATACTAGTGGCTGAAAGCAAGCAGACCTTTGCTCAACAGTGGGTGTAGAATCTGAAACATACCTTTACACCTATAGCCAAACCCTTAATTAAAGGTGGTGTCTGTATCCATGACAATCATGGAAAACAGTTATTACATTACTTGCCAAGACACAAACATGTAACTGTCACTAAGCTAGTTTTCACTTGTTGATAAGTATTTCTCTATCTGAGCTGGCTTCTCCTGGATTTTGTGTGCTTTTCCTGGTTGAATC
Organism: Gephyroberyx darwinii; assembly: GCA_900660455.1. Classification (NCBI taxonomy): domain Eukaryota; kingdom Metazoa; phylum Chordata; class Actinopteri; order Trachichthyiformes; family Trachichthyidae; genus Gephyroberyx; species Gephyroberyx darwinii. Next base: position 1,481 of record CABFOQ010030454.1, on the reverse strand, counting down.
CAAGTTTATGTGTGGATGTGGATTAGAGAGACAGACAGACAGATCTTCAAAGCGTCTTCGGTGTATTTACACCTGGATTTGAAGCATGTTTGCTCTGTCTGAATACAATACAATCACCTAGGACACAAGTTAATGCCACATGTAAAGGGTGTCATTAGGTTTAAACGCACAAAATCCTGGGTTGTTCTCTAAGGTATTTGCAAAAAACTGATAAATGTGTGAGGCCATGTTGTTGTTATTCTCAGATCCCCCAGAGGACGGCATCTATTGCCACAGCTCTCAACACCAACCTTACCTCTGGCATAAGGCATCCAGTGAGAGCCAGGTACTGCAGACAGCTAAATGATCTGATCAGATATGTCCTTAAATTAATACTTCTTAAATGATGGGATATTTAATGCTGTTGAGATAACTGATTTGTGTCCTAAACCGTGGCAGCAACCCAGATCTCAGCCGCAATGATCGCTGGGAGAGAGGAGACAGTATGAGCGTAGTATCCAATCTGCCCCAGACTGGCTCTCTAGAGAGGCACCGCATCCTCAGTGAGTCCCATCCTCCCTAATGCTATTCCCCTGCATATTATCTTGACAGAAAGACACATTTCGAAAGCATAATGAAACTGAATGACATTATTTTCAGGTTCCTCCAAAATGGATTCACCCATTCTTTCCCATGATGGCCGTCACAAGCCAGGGGAGTCTCGTACCTCTTCCCGCCCTGGTCGCCCTGCTGTAAGTGATTGTTTTTTATCAGACATTATAGTGGCTATCTCCACTTCTCACTTTTAAAACTAGTTTTGATATGCCTGCTCAAGTGTCTGCAACACTTAATATTTTATAGCCACTCAGTTTAAAATACAAGGCACATTAACACAAACCCAATTTCAGCTCCTGTGTGCCTGCTCTGTAAATTGACACAAACAGTGTGCTAACTTAAGCTTTTCTCTCTTTCCACATTATGCTTTTACATAACCTTTCCTACGTTTTTTTTTTTAAATACTCCACACCATTGCCATTCACCTCCATGTTTCTCCTCCTCTCATAACCTTATTTGTTCACTCTACCTTCAATGCACAGAGTTACAAGAGAGCTATAGGAGAGGTTAGTATCACTGTGCTTGGTATCACCGTGTTAGTGTGTTGTGCAATTCCCTGTGTCCTTCCAAGGGTGTCATGAAGGAGCCTGCTGTAACTGTAGTCCATATGCATGTGGAGAGATTGCATGCTCTATGCAATAGGTCATCCACCTATTGGGGAAATCAGCTTGTGTGTGTGTGTGTGTGTGTGTGTGTGTCTGTGTGTGTGTGTGTGTGTGTGTGTGTGTGTGTGTGTGTGTGTGTGTGTGTGTGTGTGTGTGTGTGTGTGCGTGTGCGCGCGCGCGCGTGCACACATGCACATGCATATAGTGGTCTGGGAGTGGTAGTGTGTCCATCTGATGGATGGACATGTTCCTGAACTCTCAATTTCTCTCACTTTCTCCTAC
>CABFOQ010030451.1:0-11538 GCA_900660455.1 Gephyroberyx darwinii | reverse complement strand
CCACACACACACACATACACGCGCACACATACGCACGCGCACACAAACCTTACTTGCCACATACTGTTTGTGCCTTTGCTAGTTTAGACTTATAGTTAATGGTGTAGTAGTTGTTGATTAACTGAAGTATTATTGATTATTGATTGATATTGCTAAAGTTAAATAAACTCTATTATACATTTAAAGAGAAGTTGTCTGTGATTTCTTGTGCATTTGTGTTGTAATAACGGTTGGTTGTAAGGGCCAGTGTACGAACTCACCCTTCACTGTTCACTGTTTTCTCTAATATTTGTAACTCTCTAATAAATTTAAATGTCTTTGAAGAAATATATTTGACTCCTTAAACTAAAATCATTATGTTATGTATGATTGTGTCACAGATGTTTGTGACCATAAATGTACACGTTACATTTTGAGATGTTTATTTCCCTGTTTGATTTTTGCATGCAGTGTGAGCTGTGGTATCTTGATAAAAATCTCACACTAGCAGTAAGGGGACGAACAGGAAACAACATCTCTTTGTCTGTGCCAATCATCATTAGGGGACATTTTTAGATAACTACTTCAGAGTAATCATCTGTAGGGACAGGACAGAGAGACCTGTGTGCTATAGTGTATGCATTGATAATTGGACAGGAAAAAGGAATATTGAAATCTTGCAATGTCAGGTGAGTGAATTTTCAACAACAATTTTCAACAACTATCAACTATTTTTGAAAATCCATGTTTCATGTAATTGTTGAAATTATATTTGCGTATGTTGATCTGTGATGCCTGAGCCTAAATGCATTAGTGTTAGTTTTATATCCATTTTTATTTACCTACAGCATTATTACGTTTGGATTGCTACACATCAATATTGTTGTACAGTCTGAAGCAATTTTACAAAAAAGTTGACTAAACTTGAAGAAACAGGTCGTTTTGGGTAGTTATCATGATGGCTTTGGATATTTACCAGTATTATAATTGGTCCTGTGTGTGACTGTACTTGTTAATGTATGGGTTGTACAGGCTATGTCTGGTAGATCACAAATATATTCTTTCCAACTCATCAGTGATTACCTGTGTGAGCCAGCAGATGTCAGAAGGAGCCCCAATATCTGTTTACAGTTTCAGACAGCATTTATTACAGGAATTACAGGAAATTACAGCGAAGGTACTATCTGTCAAAAAGACAGATAGTACAGATAGTATATATAGGAAACCTGACCATCTTAAACCCTAATGTAAAGGAATTAAATCAGAAATGCAAAAGTTGGAAATGTTGACTTCAAGATGATTGAACACATGGACATAATGACTAATTTGAAAAAAAATTCTCTCTCTGCAGATATCAGTCCAACTAGCACTGAATATGACTTTTCAGATTATTACAGCGATAGCGTGGGAGCTGCCCCATGCAACAACAGCAAGGTGAAGGACTTTGGCTCCGTGTTTCTGCCCACTCTCTATAGTTTGGTTTTCATCCTTGGCTTCATAGGTAGGTGCATGTGTGTGTTACATTCAGTCAGAATGTAAAAAAACAAAAACAATTACAATTGCAGCACACTTGTCCATTGATCATATGATATTATCCAAACAATGAACCACTCTTGAAGTACAACACCTACAGGAAGTGATTCTGGAATGGCCCCCAATCCCATCTGTAAAAAAAATTTATACACTGGTGCGTGTGTGTGTTAATTTGGAGAGATTTGAATTTGTTTTACTTCCAATTTAGGTAATGGCCTGGTGGTATGTGTTCTGGTGAAACACCGCAACCAGACCAACCTGACGGACATCTGCCTTTTCAACCTGGCTCTCTCCGACCTCTTCTTCATCCTCTCACTGCCCTTCTTCTCCCACTATGCTGCTACCTCTGAATGGATCTTCGGAGAGTTTATGTGCCATTTTGCCTCTGGCATCCACAGTCTTGGATTCTTCAGTAGCATCTTCTTCATGGTTGCCATGACGCTGGACCGCTATGTGGTCATCATGCACCCTCACATGGTGGCGCGACATCGCACATTGAAGACAGGCATCGCTTTGACCGTCTTTGTGTGGATGCTGAGCTTGTGCACCTCCATACCGGCCGTGGTCTTTATAGAGGTGAAGAATGAGTCTTCTTTGTTGGCCTGTGATTACAATAACAGATTCTGGCGGGATTTTAACACCTTCTCAATGAACATCTTGGGTCTTGTAATTCCCTTGTTGGTGATGATTTTTTGCTACTCCAGGGTCATCCCCACTCTGGTGAGCTTGAGGAGCTCCAAGAAGCACCGAGTTGTTAAACTGATCATCATAATAGTGGCTGTCTTTTTCTTTTTCTGGGCCCCATATAACATCTGCCTTCTCTTGAGATTCCTGCAATCCCAACATCTTTTGGAGAATGACTGTGAGGTTGATATAAATATGAACTTGTCGATAAATGTGACTGAGACCATTGCTTATACTCACTGCTGCCTGAACCCCATTATATATGCCTTTGCAGGACAGAAGTTTATGCGGCGTGTATTAAGGCTACTGAGGAAGTGGGTGCCTTGGTGTTTCCCTCCCTCCCTCGGCGAAACATCAGAAAGCACATTCAGGAAAAGCTCTATTACATCCAGGACCTCTGAGGCTAACATCAATATCATCATGTAGGTGGATGGTATGTTGGATGTTCTAAGGCCATTATACCCTAGCATTGCATATAGTGCATCCCCCCCAAAATGCTGCCAAAATATTACAGCCTTTCAAGACCTTTGATTTATATATTTTTTTAATCATAAAATGACAGATCTGGGCTCCTCTATCCTCTATTATCTCAAGGAATCCCACACTGAGTGAATAGATTGTGTGCTCCTATATTAAACCCCTACTTAGGTTTCTTAGTTCTATAAATGCAGATGATGATATTTTTCTAAATGCCTCTTGCTTGGTTTGACATTAAAGGTAACTTGATGTTTCTTCTTCAAATGGTATACCCTGACAGAAACCTTCAACCTCTACTTTGTAACAGGGTAACCACAATGCTTGTCTGTGTGTGCCCCAAGAGTTTAAAACTATACAGTTTCTACTTGTTTTTCTTCACACATTTGGTTGCTGAGTCTGCAACTTGGTAAATAAACAGAATAGTTGCCACCTTGTTTTTACAGATACAATGTACATATGACCACACACACTTTGCCTGTTAACTGTGAATTCACTTTTGTTTTCTTTTACATCTGTAGTTGAATACTTTCTACTCTTTATTTCCACTATTCATTAAACTGTCATGGAAATTTTTGTTCACCATCATTATGGAAAAACCTTTTTCCCCAAATGCTTGATGATGAGTCACAGCTGCTGTGACTTTACCTATTTACCAACCCAAGATTATTCAGCACTGATTTCAGTGTTTATGAGAATACCAGGCCATTTTTACTCATCATGTCCATTGTATGCTGTCATTTTTCACATATTGTTTTTCTTCATATTCCTCTCACTTATACTGTATATAATGCATGTATATTGATAAAAAATTTTTTTTTAACTTATTTCATACTGAATACATTCTTTTTTTTTGTCTCAGTACGTTCCTACTACTACTACTACTGCTGTTATTGTGCACACACTCTTAAACCTGTACTATGTAACTTTTAATCAAGTTTAATCAAGTTTAATTAAGTCATTGGCGGCCCCAAGTGGCAGCAAGAGGTAACTGTTTGCAGCTTTGTTAGCAGTTTTAGTCAACTTTGCTCGCGGTAAATCAGCTTTCTGTAGAAATAGCCAAGGCGCTAGCTTGCTCCCTGTTGCTTCAGAGCTGTGTGCTTTCAGCTAACAAGTTTAGATTCGTCACTTTCTATGTTTGGAGAAAACCTTCTCGCCAGTGTACCTACCCGACTCCAAAACTTCCTAGGAGTGAATGAAGCAAATCTACAGCGGCTTAATGAAGGGGAGGGGCCAGTGTTCTCTTTCGCAGCCCTTAGACTGATAAGGCACTTGTATTTTTATATTAAAAAAAAAGTTACATAATGCAGCTTTAATGCTGTTATTGCTGTACTTTTTTAAAATACTTTCATTGCTAAATTTCTGCCTCCTCACATCAGATAAAATTAATGGTGGTTGGTGGTGGTAATGGTGGTAAAGATTCAATTAAAGTGAGACAGTAAAAAGTAACGGTAATTTTATGATTGCCCGAAACTTGACATATAATTAGTTTGGCAGAGAATTTATGATGCTTATATGATACTGGTGCCATGAATCTGAAGGACAATGGCAGCAAGGGTAGACCAAAAAAATTTGGTTGCATTGAGATAATTGAAGAAAAAGTAACTTTCCTTAAACATGAGCATATTAAAGACAGTTGTGAGGTTGACTCATTTTTTAAAAAATATAATACTCTTCTATGTCACTTTTCAAGATCCAATTTCCACTTACGTGTTGAAATTTCTGAAAAGGAAAATTGAAATAATGCGTCTTCATTAATTATTATTTAGTGTATTTGGTTATTATAGTGTGTATGCTATTTTCAAAAGTGCATATAATAAAAAATGTCAGGTTTAAAAGTACATAAAACATGAAAGGGAAATTATCAGAAAACCACATTGACACCTCTCTTGGCAGTGAGGAGAAAAGAGCAAAACCCACAGTGCACAGTAACAGGAATGAGTTCAGCAAGCGGATCTGATACAAAAAGAAAGCAATGCAAGGGAAAAGGTTGACTTCAGAGCTTGTTACCCAAGATAACAAGATACAACTTAAGAAGGAGCGAATGTGGCAGAGAAACTGGTAAGAACATAAACATTTCACTTTTTACGTTCTATTAAGTTTCTATTTGCTGTCACGCACGTTTATCGCTCTTCACCACACACACATACACATACACACTTTGTAGTTGAGGATGCTGTGTGTGTAAACACTGTCAGCCACAGGAAGTGAGGGTCGGCATGGGTGTCAGCAGGTGGTATGTGTGAGCGTATGTGTGTGTGTGCATTTGTGAGAGAGAAAGAGATGTGGTTTAAAGAGTTTGCATAAACTTGATTATGGTCAGGATATGAGGACGTTTTGATTGTGATATTCATAGAGAGACATTATGATAGCTATGGTGTGGGCTGTATTTCTAACTTTAGAGTCCACTCAGCAGGCACGGCTACCAAAGTCTTTTGTTTTTCATATTTGAAGAATTGTTTATATGTTTGAAGTAGGGTGAGTTTAGGAGTCTCAATGGCTGTTGTACTTGTAAGGTTTCTGCAAAAAGCTTGATAGACATGACTCACTGTATGAGGCAAAAAGTGTCTCTCAAAAGGGCAACTTAAAGGGCACGGATGTCCTTCCAGTAAATTGTCAGTTTGTGTAGTCTTGACCTCTTCAGCTAGAATGTTAATTAGGTTAATTCCCACTGACTGAATGCTAAGGTGTTTCAAATGATTTGTTCTGTCTTGTTTTATGTCACTGGCTTTTCAAAGACTTTTCTTGAGTAGGGCTCAGTGATCAAGATGGTGTGGAGCATTGTGGAAATCATCATAAAAAAGAAGAAGTGTGTCATTCAGATCTATGATTATTGAAGATGGTTATAGAGAAAAGGTCATGACTCAAGTTTTCGTTGTAGAGTGAAAGTCGTGTCTGAACAATTGATATGATTTAATTAATAGTGAGCAGGGATGGCTTTTTACAAACACGTTTCCGCAAACGAAGGGAGTATTTGCTCACCGTTACATTAAAAAAAAACGAGACAAAAAGGCAATGGACATCTAACAGAAGATCTTATATTTAACCAAATTGATCCTTCACCATTCTCACCAGTTCCTCTTATTCTCCCTTCACTCAGCAGTATGAATACAACAGAGTATTACGCCGACTATTACTATGATGACAACGTCACCCATAATGTGAACTTCACTTCAGTTCTGCCTGGTGATTCCATGGTCTGGCTGGTTCTTCTCTACCTGGTGTTCTGTCTTGGTCTGATAGGTACGTCTGAAAAGGCCTACACCTTACAGGAATTTTTTTTAACACTTTACTGACACATTTTTGCATTTACATTTTACATTTGAGGTATTTATCTGACACTCCTATCCAGAGCAACAAACTGCAAAATTCCTGGAACTGTAGAGCAATCATGTAAGAGTGAAACAAACTAGATTAAGAATCAGAGGGAGAGCGTGGATCTAATCTATTTACAACTGTCTTAACAAGGAAAAAACAGGAATAAAACATTCACTCATGATCACAAAAATCTTTTCCTATATAAATAGGGCCTTAATGTGTTTCATTTTGCCAAATTAACCACACGAGAGTAATTATTTTGCCCTTTCACATTACTATAGGTAACACCACTGTTCTCTGGGTTCTCCTCCGGTACATTAAACTGAAGACTATGACGGATGTCTGCCTACTCAACCTGGCCCTGTCTGACCTCTTGCTGGTTCTGTCCCTTCCCCTCTGGGCCTCCAACTTCCAGAGCCACCTGGGGTTTGAAGGAAATACAACATGTAAAATGATGACAGGTGTCTATCAGGTGGGGTTCATGGTCCAGTTCAATGATTTGGATTTTCAACAGTTATTGTTTTCGCACCTAATGTAGATATAATATAAATTAGTAATATTTTGATATTAAAGTTAAACAAAAGCAAAAGTGGGCGTGATTGATGCCTCAGAATTTTAGAGAGGTCATTTATCAAAAATAATAGATCGCACACCCAAAGAGATGCAGACTATTGACAATGATAAACTATAGAGAAAGAGAATAATTGCTGTTTTCATCAGGGTGTTATACAATTTGAATGCCTTGATCAAAATGTTTTCTATTGAAGAATTTATGAACCAAATTGTGGATTATATTCTGTAATCTCTCTAACTGCTTATTGATACTCGATGGCAACCTGTTATCTTCCGATGGGTTACTTTAGAGTAGTGCATGGCATGTGCTGTACTCTTTTCACAACTCAATGAAAACGCTATAGCTGAAAAGTCGGTATGTAAAATAAAAGTCACAGCAAATATAAGTAGGAGTGTTCTTTTAGACATTTTTGTGGGGGGTTTTTTATGGGGAACATAAAGTATTTTTACACCAAAGAGAAGAGAACAGATGTTTTCTGTAACAGCAGCTGTCTTATAATAGTGCCCAATTGGGAGTGTTAAAGTTGATCAAATGTCACCTCATATCATTTCCTGTGCTTTCCTGTCCTTCCCTCTCTTCTCTAAACAGTTGGGGTTCTACAATGGGACCTTGTTTGTGACCCTGATGAGCGTGGACCGCTACCTGGCCATCGTTCACGCTGTGGCAGCCATGCGAGCCCGGACCCTTCGCCATGGAACTGCAGCAAGCATTGCTGTATGGATCATATCCATCACCATGATGGTTCCTCAGGTTGTGTTCGCTAAAATGTTGATAGAAGACGATTCCAACAGTAAGAATTGCTCCCAGGAATACCCACTGGATACGGAGAGGTTGTGGAAGATGTTGAGAAACTTTGGCGAGAACACAGTGGGTCTTTTCCTATGCTTTCCCATTATAGCCTTCTGTTACGTGAACATTCTTGCTGTGCTGCAGAGGTCCAGGAACTCTAAAAAAAGCAGAGCTGTAAAGCTGATATTCACCATAGTGTGTGTGTTCGTTGTCTGCTGGGTCCCCTACAATGTATTAGTTTTCCTTCAGACACTGCAGCTATTTGGCATCATGAACAACTGGGAGTCTTCAAATAGAATAAACTCTGCATTGAGTGTGGCTGAGATCATTGCACTGGTTCACTGCTGTGTGAATCCAGTCATCTATGCATTTGTAGGGGAGAAGTTTCGGAAGTCACTCGGCATTGCGCTGTCTAGATATCCATGCTGTAATCACCTAAGCAGAGGGGCTGCCAGCAACTTAGACACCACGGAGAAAGAGACTTCCAACACACCTGTGAGATCAGATTATTAAGGGTTTAGTCATTCAATTATCTTGCTGCTGCCGAGCGGTGGTTGGTTCTGACAAATGATTTGATGCATTGTAATTGATAGACTTGAAGGCTGCAGAGTGTGTGTGGTGTCATGCACATGGTTGGTACTAAAAGAGCTGTAAAATGGATGCTGCAGAAATGAATTCTGAGGTAAGACTGGAATGACTCATTCTGAAAATGGATGGTTTATGAAACCTTTAGTCAAAGTATGAGACTCAAAGCACAGGTGCAATGGCAATCACTGTATTATATTGCTATGCTTTTTTTTTCTTTCTTCCATTTTTTAAATACATTTTAACTATTAAAAAGGTTCAAAAAGCATGTTGTTTGTGTAAATTTAAAAAGCCACAAATGACACAAGCACATAAAGCCACAGTACTTTTGCTTGGTTCAACTTAAAAATACAACCAACCCATTTAACCAGGTGTGAGATGTGTGCATGAGGTGTGCCAGTATGCGTGTGCACATGTATGTGTGCGTGTCAGTGTGTGTGTGCACACGCTCTATGTGTATGTGTACATGTTTGCATGCATGCATGTGTAGAGATGACACATAAACACTATCTATTAGCACGCATCTTAAATCTACCTATCATTTTAATCTACAGCACGTTTTGTTTATATACAAGCAAGCATAGAGATGGTCTACATGGTGTGTCATGCAATTGCAATCACCCAAAGTGCTGGGTTGTAAGCCACTTCACCCTCCGCCAGCATCCTCCCTCTACACCACAAAATAATGTGAGATGTAGAACACCTCCACCCAAGATCACGAGATCATGAAACCATTTCAGTAAATCATCCCAGCAGCTTCTAATGAGTTAGTTGGTAATTAGCAGAGCAGAATCCCTGTCATATCAGTTTGGTCAAACTAACAATCTACCTGAATATCAAGCCAGATAAAATAGGCAGGAAGAGAACACATCATATTATTTGGGTCATCATCATCTGGGCCTAGAACTCCACTGCTGAAAGAATCAAAATGGGGCATGATAGTCAGAACTGACACCAACACATGGAAGAACTTGTGCTTTCTATACACTATGCTTTTTTGAAACAGGTGCCACTCCATCACTGTCATTAGCAGTGCCACTTCTTCCTCTCTCTCCAAACAATAAACACAGACATGCAAGCAGAGCTCCATGCGAGTCTCTAGCTGTCTGTTGCCTGCAGGCCTGCAGACCTGGTCAGAGTGCATCCTTCCAGAACTTGCAGATGTGGACGTGTGGTTATTCAACCATCCGCAAAGACTCTCAAATGGTACAATGTAAAAGCAATAGATTCTCAGGAAGTGACTAACCATAGATTTGCAGCATATGCAAGTCTTCAGCCCACCAATAAGAGTGTGTTTTGGCTAATATCTGGTTAGGGGTTGGGTGTGTTACAAACCCTTGAGTGTTTTCACAGAAGAACTTCACAACAACTCACACCAAGACAAGTATAGACAAGTTACTACGTGGCGTGTTGCAACAGGATTGTTTGTTTTGTCTCAGCATAGTGGGATTCAGGATGAACACCACCAGCTATCCTATTAACAGCACTGGCAGGTGAGACTTTTTCACTCTTTGACATGAGAAGTCAAGTAAGTCTTCCATGTCTATACAACTCAAGAGTATACAGAACACGCCTGGGTATAATTATGTACTGTATTTTGTAATATGAGACACAATACAACTCACAGGAGAAACAGAAAACCACAGGAATTTTGACTAGTTATTTCTAGTATTTCTACAGCATTAAAAGAAACAGAACCAGCTCACTTTCCTCCAAATTTAAGTGCACAATATAATATTTTGTGAATCTGATTTTGCACTTCCATGAATGTTTAATGTACATGAAGGTTTCCATAAAAAATACTTCTGAAGTCTTCTCTACGGTGTCTATATGGATAATTTTCAGGACTTAGTCATGTTCATACAAACGTATGTAAGCTTAGTAAAAGAAAAGAAAAGAAAAGAAACACGTATACATCTAAGCTGTATCAGAATTGTAGAAATTAATCTGAAACTGGACTTCATAATGCTATCCAGAATGTGTTCTTCTGTGCTGCGTAATAGAGATAAACATCAGTAGGATGAAATCTCTTCAGAAAGTAGGTCATATTTTTAAAGGTTTCCAGATGGACTGCATGGCCACAACAATCCCTGCTGCCATTGCTGTCAGTGAGAATTCATCCACAGAATACTCTAACATACCTAATATACCTAATGCTGTGAGCAATTGCACGGCTGCAACATATAACTAAATGATCTTTGTGTATGCTTTGTGATTGTGGTTGTGCTACGACATGGAAATCATTTCCTAGTATGAAATGAAATGGAAGTAATGGAAGAGAAGGAACATGGATGGAGATTCTTGACGCCCTTCTTGTCATATTTCCTCTGCAGCTATAGTCTTCCTTTTTTTAACATGTCTTAGGCAATGCTGTTGTAATTAAAAAAATATTGATCAAGAATTTCTTTCTTCCTTTCTTGCTGTTGCTTCTCCTTATTTTTCTCCCTGCCACAAAACCCTTCAGTAATGACACCAGTGACTATTACCAGTATGAGTATGCAGACTACAACGACTACTCTGAGGAAGACCTGGGGAGGTGTGTGTATCAGCGCAGTGGGGCCTACTTTCTTCCCGTCCTCTACTCTGCCTTCTTCCTCCTGGGCCTTCTGGGAAATGCTCTGGTTGTCTGGGTCATAGTTTGTGGGGTGCGGCTCCGCAGCATGACGGACGTATGCCTCGTCAACCTGTCTTTAGCTGACCTACTCCTAGTGTGTTCCCTTCCCTTCCTAGCCCACCAAGCCCGGGACCAGTGGCCATTCGGGGATTCTATGTGCAAGGTGGTCCTAGGTGCTTACCATATTGGTTTTTATGGTGGCATCTTTTTCATCACCCTAATGAGCATTGACCGGTATCTGGCTATAGTGCACGCCGTTTACGCTCTGAGGACACGGACACGGTCCTGTGGAATGATTGCTGCCACTGTAACATGGGTGGCTGGATTCACGGCGTCTTTTCCTGAGCTGCATTTTCTCCAAGTACAGGAGAATCGAAAGTCAAGTAATACTACAACTCTATTCTGTGGTTCTGTATACTCTGCGAATGGCAACAGACACTTCTGGAGTGTCTTTGGCCTTTTAAAAATGAACATTCTCGGCTTTCTGATCCCGATTGTCATCATGGGTTTCTGCTACACCAAGATCATTTGGAAGCTCCTGTACAGCCAGTCATCCAAGAAGCAGGCCATCCGTTTGGTTCTCATAGTGGTAACCGTGTTCTTCTGCTGCTGGGTACCCTACAACATTGCATCGTTCTTCAAAGCCTTGGAGCTACTGAACGTCTATACAGAATGCAACAGCAGCAAGGCCATCAGATGGGCAATAGAGGTCACTGAGGCCATCGCTTACTCTCACAGCTGCCTCAACCCCATCCTGTATGTGTTTGTAGGACAGAAGTTCAGGAGGCACCTGCTGAGGTTGATCAACAGGGCTCCGTGCAGGCTGTGCCAGGTCATTAAGACCTTCATCCCTCAGGACCGAATCGCAGGGTCGTTCTACTCACAAACCACCAGCATGGATGAGAGGTCCACTGCTGTGTGAAGTTGCGGTGTGTGCTTTTCGTGGTGAATATGTGTGTTTGCGTATAGGTGTGGGAGTGTGAGAGGG
>CABFOQ010030447.1:7213-23997 GCA_900660455.1 Gephyroberyx darwinii | reverse complement strand
CACCCTCATTAATGCTGTTTTTTTCTTGTTGGCTTGTGTTTCCAAAGGCTATCTGTAAGGTGTGACATCATTCTCTCCACAGACACACAGATCACATTAATTGCTTTCTCTAAAGAGGAACTACTGGCAGGAACTACAAATGGATCCATTGAGGCACGACAAATACTGCTCTGGTTTGCTTGGGCGTTTGCACGTGTTGGTGTCTGTTGAGGCTTGGAGGCCACAGGCATACTTCAGTGATGCAAAATTCTGTGAAATTCTCTGAGACCACATCATCTATTCTTTTAAATCTGGTAAAATGTTTAACAGTCATATGACTGAAAACGTGATGGGGATTTGGGTGTTGAATACAACATCTGTTTTGTGAAATATTGCTTGCACTATATGCCTGTCTCTCGCTATCTGTCTTTCTCTGTTTCCTTGTCTTTATGGGTTATGACTATTTGTGGTTGTAGCAGCTCATTTGTAAGTATTGTAAGTAGTGATGTAGAACTGTATATGAGCTGTGATATAAAGACAATGACTGCAGAAGACACTTTCTAACATGTAGAAATAAAAGAAAAAGTGAAGCAACAATATATAATTAATGACTTGTGATTCTTCAAGTCAAGTCAAAATTTTCTGTCCCACTACGGGAAATTAGGTTGCAGCCAGGTATTAAAAACACTTACAATCCATCATCCAGCCTCTTCTCATTACATTACATTACAGTCATTTAGCAGAAGCTTTTATCCAAAGCGACTTACAATACGTTCATTCAACATAGGTAGGCAAGAGAACTACTAGTCACCAGAAATCGTAAGTGCATTTCCTTCCTAAACAAGCATCTAAGAGCAGAACCAGTGCTGAAGTAATGCAATTAGTTAGCTACCTACTTTTTATTTAAACGAATGAGACAAGTAAGTGAATCAAATAAACAAGAGCAAATAAACAAGAGCTCAGACAAATAAGTGAAGACAGTGGAAACACAGGGCAATGTTAGTCCAGTATTATCTTTAGGTTGAACAAGCAACTACAGCATATTTTGGATTCAAATATTTCAGTTCAGCGTTGACTTCAGAATTTAATTTAAAGTTCACCAACGCAAATATGTCCTTTAATCTGATCTATTATAATGACTAAACTCCAACCACATTGTTTAAGATCTGTGTCACAGTATTGCACATATATCATAAAGTGGATGGCACATTGCTCTCATTTCTTCAGTACAGACTGCCATCAAGCTTCATAAATCTCAGATCCACAGCTATGGTCAGCTGGTAGTGGTTTAGAGTTGGAGGAAAGACAACAGAGCTGTCTGGCACTCAGCTTAGTGGGGAAGAGTTTACTAAGCCTTCCAAAAACCCGGGTCAAGCCATGGGAGGGGAGAGAGTCCAGTCCCATTGCATTAACTTAATCAAACGGAGGGTTACTGTACTACTGAACAAATCAGTTGCAGGTAGTCTATAAGGTACAGTAGTAAGCATTGTTCGAAAAAAAATGTTTTCATCAGGACCAAGTTGTGATGAAGCAATAAACCTGTGATAAACTACATACATGTCCCAAGATAAATGTCACAAGTAGCACAGTAGCCCTAGACACTGTTACTACTACAACTACTACTACTAGTACTACTACTACTAATAATGATGATGATAATAATAATAATAACTCTATTTGTATAACACTTTTCAAAAATCAAGTTTACAAAGTGTTACATATTATAGACTAAAGCCATAGAAACAAGGTTACACAAGAAAAAAATCAGTTACCTCCATGAGCAATGACTAGAGGCATCAAGCCTGGTGCATGAACGTTTTAGTGTGCTTAACTATTGTTAACTTTATTAAAACTCTAAACTAATCTAAGCTAAACTAAGCAAATATTTCAACTACAAATTACACATCACCCTTTTAGAATATGTGTTCATTCATGCTTCATATTTTGAATGAAGTCTGGTTTTGTATTTAAATATATCTTAGCCATACAGTATTTCAACTAACCTCCATCCCCATGCGGTACAGGAATCCAATTCTGGCCATGACTTTGGCTTGGAGATTGTATTTGTAACCAATATTTTTAATAATATGTTTACTTTCAGACTGAATTCACCCTCTTTAAATCTTAATATCTCACATTAATGGAAACACAGTGTTATTTGCCAAATTCAAATTCCAATATTGGTTAACAAGCAATGCAGAACAGAGAAAGAAAAAAAAAATCTAGGTCACATTGCTGTGCTGCTGTAGGCTACTTTCACATTTCTGGGGCAGCCAATATTAGCTGTTGAGTGTTCTTGAACTGATATGCAGTAAATTATGCTGAAAAGTTAAAATGTTCAGTTAGAATGACATATTGCTTCAGGCTTACAAGTATTTTTTTTTTTATCATAACCAATTTAGTTATTACCTACATTCACAGTACATTACGCAGTATTGATATACATCAGTTTTGGTTTTGTATATGGCACCCCCTTATGAGGACTGTAAATTTACACTTGGCGGATTGTGGTTGGTTGGAATAGGATGAGATAATCTAAATCGTATCCATGATCATGCATCTCATGTTTCTGTGTGAGGTTCATCCAAGATGTTTTTCCAATCCTCTGCTCATGAAAGACAACCATTTCTGTTGTCCCAACAAGTGTGGAAAGCCATGGATTTCAACACTAAGCTCTGATATATAAGTTATTGTTCAAGTGAGGGAAGGTATCACAGTGTTTCCCCTTGATTATTTTCCTGGGAGGATACCAATCCATCAGTACTGTATGCCATTTTGCAGAGCTATATAACAAAAATTATATAGCAAAATGATATATATGTTATATAATGAAAATATAAATAAATATATATTTTAAATTTTTTTTTATATATATAATATAATATACATTTAAAATATTATATTTTTTGTATTAACTTGTACTATAGCCTTTGCTCGTTTGCTTTTCAGAAGTTCACGGATGAGTGTCTCAGAGAGCTCAATCTGAATTGAGAAAACCAAATTTGAAATTATAGTTAAAAATTAAATTCAATAATAATCACATTAAATTTCAAATTGTGCCTTGCTATTTTTTAATAATGAATAAATAATACTTAATATAACATTAATATAACAAGGACTTGTGACTTGTTATATGATATATAAAATTATAATATATTGCTTGCAGTGTGAACAGCTGGTTAGGCTTAGTGAATAGTTGTTGGAAGGTTTTCCTAAAGTTGATTAATCTCAGTTGACAAAAAGTGGCAGCGGTCCATGTCAGCTTTCACTTTGAATTTGTAAGAAGACCAGAAGTTGAAATGAGATGAATGCCATTTATTATTATTATTGTTATTATCAGTATTGTTGTTGTTGTCTTTGTTGTTGATGTTGTTGTTGTAAATAATACATTTTGTTTGATAAATGTGTCAACATTTTGGTCACATCCTAAAAGTAATTTGAGGTGACACACTTTTTAATTGAAATTGACCATGAAAACACCCAAAACATTAGCTGGTAAACTAAATAACAAATTGGGCTTGAATACAAATTGTACTGCAGTCTTTACAGTTTGGAACAGGATTTTCCTGTATCAGCCATTAAAACTAAGTCCATCAACTTATGAAGAGCTCTCTCGGTGCTATGAAGAACTCTAAAACTAGACTGAAACTTCTCAAAAAGACCATTACTGCTCATTAAAGTAACTTATTAGTTGGCCAACCTTGGACAGGAATCACAAATTAGAGACTGGCCTACAGTTGTTTAGAGTTGAGGGTGAAGAGTAGGTGAGGAGAGGTTCAGGAGTGGTTCAACCTTGGTATTCACAAAGAAAATGGGGGCAATACCAGATGTTAAGGATGAATCAGTAATTGTTAAGATATACTGACAAACCATTTCCAATTTGAGCATATGAAGAGCACAGATGGAGCACTTTGTCTTGTCTGTTGTCTCGATCAATGAATCTGCTGAGACAACTGTGTGGCGACTACATCTGAGCGGCTTGGATGATTTGGCTAAATAGTATGTGCTGATCATCTGATCATGTTTGCAACTGATGAAAGTTATTTGACCTTCCTATCTTCCATTGTTGGCAGGTCATTCTGCAAATCCACAAATCTCTCATGCAACTTGTGCTGTGTTGCGCATACGCCAATGGTCCAGGTAGGCAATCTCTGATTTAGTGTGTGTGTGTGTGTGTGCGTGGGTGTGTGAGTGTGTGTGAACATTTGCTGTCATGACCTATTGTTGTCACCTTGTTATCGTCTCTCTATGATGCTAAGCCTGGTGTTGCAGCACTTTGATTCCTTGTGCAACCTTATCCCTCCTCCAGCTGCTGCTGTTGCCTTGGATGAGCTCCAGCGATTATTTTAACAATCAGAAAGTTACCCCATGTTTTCTAGCCCACTGTCCCATGTTAGCTGGCTACTCTGGAGGAAAATCTGATGTAAGTAAATATGCAAGTCATACACTATTACTTCTTCTGAGTGTGCTGCAGTAAATACAATGTGTTGTATTCTATGTAACCTCTCTAAACTTGTAGGTCCGTGTTAGCTAGTTTTTATGCACACATTTAAACACCCTATCTGTAAAATAACAGCATCTGAACAGTCAAATCAACCAAAACATTCACTACAAAAATGTACAAAACAGTTTTTCAGTAAATCATCAAGATGTTTTGTCATATGACCTACTGTGAGTATCAATGATAACTCTCCAAAGCAAACCAGAGGGAGAAGAAAGAGGGATATACAGTAGATCAATATCGATAAATACTGTTGATGATGCCGATGAAACAATAGCATCTGTACTTGTGTGCATCTCTATAACTGCTTGGCCATGCCTGTAACCAATTTTTTTTTTTAGCCTGTCCTTTAGCACTTTATATTGTTTGGATAACACGCAATAACCATGAACTAGGCCTAGTATATCCCAGGGTAAACTATGTGCTAAAGGTTTATATCCAAGATAAAGAATGCACTTTATAGCATGCATTCCTTATAAAATATGACAATGCTTTTGAAAACATACATTAAACTTTTGAAAACATATTAGAATGTTCATAAACACACTTACACAACAGCTAAAGAAATTGTCGAGTTACAAAGTGTATACTCTGTAATCTGGTGAATGCTTTTCATGGGGCTTTGATGCTTTGATTCGGGGATCATATGGAAAAAGAACTTCAGGATCTGTCTGATGATGTCATGGGATTTTGAAGCTCCTTTAAAGCTCATCTGCCTTTTTGCTATTGAAATACGAGACATAAGGTGATAGATAATTCAGATAGACTATTGTTTTTACATTTTTTGTATTGTCGGTGGTTTGGTTTACTTCCAAGGTCATGAAACCTTTTCTTTATTTGTGGCACTCGGTGTCAATTACGTAAAACAATGCAAGTCACTGTTACCCTGCCTAGTAGATACGTTTTATGGTTGATGCCCCCATAAAAAGAGTAAAAAAAAAGAGTATTGTGGAATGTGTCATGTTAAGCAAGGTAGTGTGGAAAGGTGAGACTAATATAAAGATTACCTATGTCAGGATGTGGAAATCACTATTCAGTAGGCACCATACACATTTTACTTTTTATTGACCAGTTGTTTCCTCTTGAACACAGAGGTAAAACTAAGTATAGGGTTGTGAGGCCTGGTTGTACAAGGACATACACAACTCAAGCTCACATTCCCCATCAAACATATTGATCTCAATACGCACAAATAGATGAACAAATGTGGAAGCTGTAAGCAATTACTGAAATGGGAAAATGATAAAGGAATAAAAATGGTTTGTAATTTTTAATTCTCATTAGATCATTTAGAGAGGTACAGCATCTAATGGGAGCAAAACATTGTTTAATTCTTTTTTTTCTCTTATTCATTAAGATGCATTCATTGTATAGAATGCCAGCACCATAAAAAGCATAAAAAAATCTTCCCAAGTCATGTGTTTACAAAGTGACAAGATTTTTAAAAAAGCAAACAAACACTAAAAAAAACAACAACAATTCTCTCCATGGTAGAATATATCTCACACTTTCACCCTCATCTACACCACAGTAAAAGTTCATATTTTCCTTGCATACTTACATTACTTACATGTAGAATACTTCTAATTCCACTGCATGCTAAAACACATCATGCCTATCACATATGGTCCAGATGTAATAGTAAACACTCATTCTTATTTGTTGGTTTGGACAAAGAAATAGCTAGATTGATGTTGTCTCTCCCTATTGGTCCACAGTTGTTCAGTCCTCCTGTACTCTACCAGGAGCACTGGTGATGCGTTAGGTCTCTATGGTGAGCCTGAAGGTGTTTTCTCTCTGTCGGATTCACTCCCTTGGCTTGTGGTGGTGCCTGACCAGCCTTGATCTCCTCTTCACACCAGCTGTGAAAAAGGAGACAGAGGTAATGAAGGGAAGCAATGGTGAAGATGCGCACAAAAACAAAAGGAAAAAATAACATGTCAGGGAAAGTGTGATACAGAAAAAAGAAACACTGAGGAGGCATGACAGACAGAGCAGTACAGAGTATATCGAGGGAGATGCATGACAAAGGTAAATAATAGGTAGAATGAGTCAGAGGTACAGAATGGAAAGAAAAATTGTGAGCGTGAAAACTAATCCAGCGATGACAATTTGTGGTTGGATAGTTGATTTGCACCGTGCATATTTTCCAGCAGTGATGATGTGATTTTTGGCAGGCTCTTTTCATTGCTGTCCAACAGTGGTGTTGATGAGTGTGTCATCGTCCCACTGTGCTCTTACCTGGAGCTCTCTTGGCTGGGGCACTCCTACGTCCCTCTGTGAAATGAAGAGATAACACACTCAATCACTCAATTTAAACACACACGCACACGCACACACACACACACACTATGCTACACTATCCCCAAGTTATACATTTCATGCACCTTCACACACCTTGAAGTCTGTCAAAAGTGGCAAATACGTAGGATAATTTAGAAAATCCCTGGTCTCCCTTCAAATGCAGCCTGTCCCCAGATACTAAGCAATAATTCTTTACATTTGGAATAAATAGTTATCTGTAAATATGATAGTCATTAGTACCTTACCTTTAATAAGTCTGGTGATTCTCTCTGATTCGGAATCAATCAGGTTTGGGTTGCCGTGGATGGTGGTGATCTTAGAGAAGTCTGGACCTGAACGCGCAAAACAAAACCATTAGATACAAAATGCATAGCAGCTCGGTCCTCACATACAGTGCCATGTATGACGCTGCAGTTAGATCACCTTCAAAATTCAGCGCTCTCTTTTCCACCTTGAAGTAACCACTTGCCTGGCGTACATAATATAACTCTTTATATGATAATATGATAACTATTTGTCAGAATGCTTAATGTCATATTACCTCATCGTCGATGTGATCATTTCAAGGAGGAAATGAAACAAACATTAATGAATTAAAGAAACCTTATAGGTGTAAAGAGTTTATGTTTAAGGAGGCCCTACCCTCAATGATATGAGGCTCGATCACCGTGGTGTATCCGGCTCCACCTTTACAGCGGCAGCGGAGAAGGGTGTTGAAAGTCGTTTAACGACCTAGCAACATGTACTGACTGACAGATGAACAGACTGACAGGTACATACACCCCGACTATACCTCCTCCGCCACCGCCAACACAAAGTCAAGCCCAGATATATTTACTCTCACACACATACACACACACAGGGTGCAAAATACAGGCGTGCCGGGCCACTCAGCTCAGCTAGAGAGAAAAAAAGAGAAAATTGTTTTCCCACGTTGTTTTCCAAGACACCAGTGAAGCAGCAGGTTAACACGGTGATGCTTGAAGCTCACCTGCCCCCCTTCACCCACACCAGCCATCCACCCATTGGTCTGAGTCAGGCTCCCCCAAATGTCACATTAATATCTGCACACTGCACACACCCACACACACACACACACATTTTTCCAAAATCTTTAGAATTAAACTAGACAGACAAGCAAATATAGTGCCTGTGAGGCAAGCAAATTGACAGAATGATAAAGACAGATGGATAGATGGTGAGGTTGACAGACATCCAAATCATCATGGTGCACCATGGGAGGCAAAAGAACTTATAATTAAAAACTTAAACTATATTGCCAACTTGGCTTCATCTTATATGGGCCAACAGTTATGTGTGTCTAACCATATGTTGGACTGTAAAAATCAACCTCCTTCCTGCATAGCATCTTAATTGAGCTTATACAAACATCATAAAACAGAATGAGCTTGTTGTTTTTAATGGAGGTTGGCCAAGACATGTCCTAATATACTGCACAATCGCAAGGAACACAGTGTTGTCTGTGTAAAACATGTCCGGCTCTCCCGTTATTACAGCATGTTATTACTGATGATTTGTGATTCTTTTCCAACATTATAGCCATCAGGAAATGAAGTAACTACTGCAGCTATAAAATGTTCCTGTAATAGATTTTCTCCCATTAGCCTACTTCATAAACCTGACTAGGTGTACATGTAGTGTGAATATAGAAGAAAAAAAATAAGACAGTGAGGGTTGTAACACAATAAATTGTGTTTCTTTAGAATTACTCGCAATATTGGCAGATACACCCTTGCGGGGTGGTTTATGGTATTCTAAATTTATTTCCAGTTAAGGCAGATGTGTTTCATTTCTTTACATATTTGGATAAATGAGCCCAAACAGTCACCAGTAGTTTAATAAAGTTCTGCTTGGGTGAATCTGCCATTGCTAATTCAATCCAAGGTCTCAAACACATGCAAATCATCAACAGCCAGTGGTGAGATGAATATCATCCATAATTTCAAATATTGTATCTCTTTTTATCATTGGCCAATTAAGAAAATTGTTAAAATAGTTAAACTAAATGTATGAATGATATTGGCTACACCTTTTTGAGGTCTAGTAAAATAGCCTTTTATTTTAAAAAATAGATTTTTCTATTTTTTATCAACAATCTGTTGTTAAATTTCACAAGGCTACATATTTAGTCCTCAAAAAAAAAATCAGGCAGGGAAGTTGGGATGCTCGGTACAAGGACATAAATGCAGCCATTTTGGCTGCTCAAGACAACTTGTGGTGTATACGTGCTCATGCCATTCATTTTTCAGTCTTATATTTGTTTTTCTCCAACTAACCTCCCTCTACGACTCGCTTGATCTCCTCCTCCTGGAGAATGTGAACCTCTGTCTCCAGAAACTTCTTAACCTTGGTTACCTCTAGTATGACCCAAACATGTTTGGAATCAATCAGAGATAATGTATGATGAGTTTCAGGGCGATGCAAAAACATTGTAGAGTTATGGAATTGGTCCAACGCACACATACTGTAGCAGGCCTAGTGTGACAAAGATCCTTCTAGATAAACACATTACACGAAATGGCGATTAAACATTAAATATCTGGAACAATTTTGGGCTGGACTTACTTGTGCTTTATGGAAATTAAAGTTATGTTACATTCATTTCAAATCATTAATTTATTGTATGAGTAAATGATTGATTTATTAAGAGACTCGGTGAGGCATAAGAGAAACCATAACTGCAGTCCATCAAATTAATCAACGCTAAAACCTCTCCATAGGCATTGAACTCAAATGGTTCACACCATGCAACTTATATGTCTGATGACTGATTGATGATCATCAAGGAAATAAGGTGAAATGGAATTCACATGAGATGATGAAGCTCAATTAGCCATGATCAACATGGCCATTGATGCGTTTAGAGCCATTAGAAGCCATTAGAAGATGCATGGAAGTGCTTGGATGTAGACCAACACGCCCTTCATGTAAACAAACTTGATAGGAACTGACCTTGATCCAGAATCCTCTTCATATTTCCATCTGCGTCCAGATCTCCACTTTGTGCTGTGTTAGATAAACAGAGATGTAATGTCATTGAATTGCTTTCCAAATGTGCGTCCGAATGTTCTCATCCAACTTTGTAAATACTAGATACCTTTCCTACACAAAATCGGAATGACGCAATCTTTCTCCAAACGTTCAGGGACTTACACTCAATAACTCTGGTAACCTTGGTGAAAGTGGGCTCCCCTTCGACAACCACCTTAGTGACTTTGGGTTCTGAGTCAATGACCCTTGTCACCTTGGTGATAGTGGGTTCCCCTTCGACGACCACCCTAGTGACTGTAGGTTCCGTGTCAATGACCCTCGTCACCTTGGTGATAGTGGGCTCCCCTTCGACGACCACCCTAGTGACTGTAGGTTCCGTGTCAATGACCCTCGTCACCTTGGTGATAGTGGGCTCCCCTGTGCCGATGACTCTCGTCACCTTGGTGATGGTTGGCTCTGCTGGAATGATTCTGGTCACCTTTGTTATTTCAGGGACTGTACAATGGGAGACAAAGCATAACATGAGAAAACCACTGAAATGGTAACAGTGGTATGAAGAAAGATTATTAAATACACTCCCACATGTTCTCCATCATGAGCCAAAAAGAAGGTGGCAGGTGGCCAGATTAAACAAACCAAAGCTTACTGAGCAAGTAAAGATGATGTGTGTATATTCAGCGATTGCGTCACTGAAAAATAAAATGTTTTTATGACTGCTTGTGTTACGCTCCACAGCCCCGTGAGCTGCTTTCTATTGGCATAGTTAATTTTCTTTTCCATTTGTTGCTTTCAAAGTGTCACATTCCAACTGTTGGACAGGAAATCTGCCGTTTTTATGCAATGGTGTATCCGTAAAGGTGCTAATCACAGTTTTTTAGTAGCATTATATATCAATTGTTAAATCTTTGCCATTGATTTGACAGTGATATACAGTATAATGACACACCTGTTCCCATTACATATCCTTTAACATATTTTTTGCTGAAACAAGGATAGGTAATCCTTTAAAACTTTACAAATCTCCTTTTGAATTAAATTTGACGTGCCAGAAACGTCAGCCAAAAACATTCTTTTACTTTTTTATATTCTCTACTTCTGAGCCATGATTTACTTGCATGACAGTAAAGCTGACAGATGTGCCTTTGTATCAGAGAGCTTCTAATCTTTGGCCTGAGGTCTCTAGACACGTGGCCCAGTCTGGTAATCACTGCCAGACTCCTCTCTCAGGGCATATGGAGTGAGTGGGAGGTTTTGGTACAGTAATTTGGGCTTGATAGCTGGTTTGGTTACCTAGCTGATTATACTTAACAAGATCATGTCTACCCCAAGGCATCCTGGTAGTTTAGTGTGTCAAAGTACATACCATGTGCTTTGTTCGAATTTGGCCCCCTATCTTTCCTCTTTCTCCATTGTGTAGTATCCAAGCAGAAATGGCAAAAAAAAAGATTATGCTAACTCAATGAACTATTTTCCTCCAGGACTTTCATGATCTGGATGATAAATCATTCCCATTATCTTATCTGCAATAAAGCTTAGATTTATTAAGTCATCCATTTGTGTGTGTGTGTGTGTGTGTGTGTGTGTACGTGCATATGTGTGAGGGTTTTTGTGCTGCCATGTTTTTTATGGCCATATGTGTAATAGGTTATCATTCATTTTCAGGTTTTATTGCTCTGTTTTAAGCCTGGATGTATGTAGATCAAAACCACAGCTACTTTTCATTTTAGCCTCTTCCAACAAGAATGAATTACATTGTATTCATGTAATAAATTGGTAGTTGGCTTCTTGTTAGTCACTTCCCATGACCCATAATGTACTCTGAATTTGATATTGATTGTTTTGCTGAGGTAAGATGGCATCAGAGCACAATTTGTTAATTTCTGAACTTGGCTAAATCTCATTAAATGTTGTATAATAAAAGTATATTAAAAATGTGCAACTACCCTTCTCTCTCTCTGTCAACGCGAGGTAGACAGGTCCTCTATAGTCTTTGTAATATCCCTAATCACCTCAGAACAACTGGACTTCATCCCCCCTATGTTACCTAATACATGGAGGCTTCCTTCTGTCTGGGAGTGGACTGGACTAGACCCAACTGAACAAATAGCATCCAAGAGTCCTCTGTGGTCCCTACCTATGCCATGACAGCCTAATTACCTCATCACTAAAGGACCTGATTAAAAATGTCAAGAGATCCAAGTGAACTTAAGCAACAGTGAGAGTGGATAATCACAGAGACAAAGAAGAAGGACTGTGGGAGATGCCGCTGAGCGATAACATGCACGTGGCTTCAGATTGGATTTCACAGACGGGATGCCGCCTCGTGAATGAATAAAGAACATACGGGATGGCTCTGTGTGGCTTATGACCAAGACATATACGGTAAATCACAGTGGTCTAACCTGTTTCAATAGTATGGGTAGTTTTGGTGATGATCCTCCCTGTAAAATAAAACAATGAATTTCACTCAACTTTTTGCAGATCTTATATTTAAAAGTCTTATGAGGACAGAAGCATTGAGGAAACTTACTGATGAAGGTGAGTGGGATCTCAGAATAAGAAAATCCAGACACAAACTAGAGAATGGAAAGCAGGTGTGACAGAAATGGGAGGTTTTGATAACACACACACACACACACAAAAACAATGAACAAAAGATAAAATGATAAAAAGATGCTTCTTAGATTTTCACAAATATATTGCATGGTTTGCTTTTCCTCTACCTTAATCTGGATGTACTTAATAAGCTTCTTCAGGAGCACCAGGAGGTCCTCGCGGCCCACAGGGAGGTCTGCGAGGAACATGCATAACCAAACACAGTGTAATGGATGCAGACACAGTGTTTTCATGACATGGATGCATGGTAATGTATACTGTTCTCACCCCCAGGATAGAGAATGTTCTTAACCACGTGGACCACGCCATTTGTTGCCATCAGGTCATTGTCTGGCACATCCACAGAGTTCACTTGGATAGAGTTGTTCACCTGGGAAAAGCCACAAAAGGAAATTCACAACTTTAAAAAAAAAAAAATTATCAATATCGTGAGCTTTTCTTTTACTGCAAGGTGTGTTAGGTACTATTCCAGAAGTCAAAATGACTGACCAAGACGGCGATTATAATCATTAAAATAACTCCATGACAAGGATATTTGAAGTCACACTTTTTACTGTGTGAATAGTTAGACGTAAAGTATTAGTAGGTGAGGGGGTGAATGTGGATTCCAGATGGTATTCTCCATTGTTGGAAGTGAGGTCTGGGAATTCCATCCTTGGTATTTAATTTCCTGTAATTGAAATGTCTGTGTGGAGGTCACTGGAGGTGGCCACGCTAAGTAAGTAAGGTATAGGTTTCCCTGCTCCTCTGCCTCCTCCTCTCCCTTTTTCTGCATCCCCATGTCCCTTTCACACCCGCTAAATTCAGCCACATTACATTCTGTTTCAGTCAAGTTTTAAACATCTAACCATATCTTTCCATGAAGCACTGTCCCTCCATTCATAGCAGTCAAGATGACGTGTTTCCTGTCGATATCAACGTGTACAATCTACAGCCAGCCTTCCTGTGTCAATAAAGGAAGTCCTGTAGGTCTGATATGAGACACTGTCTGATAACCTGATGCCAGGGGAGGACAGACGGGGAGGGTACGATTGAGCTAAAGGGTGAAATGATAATAACGAAGACCTGAGGAATGACAAGCGACTGGCCAAGGGAGATAGAGAAAAATGGACAGTGGAGTTACTGACAAAGCAGCACGAGAGTAGGAGGTGGGGGTGGTGAGAGAATACTTAGAGACTGGGCGTTGACGGAAATGACATGGAAGCCAGGAAGCCAGATTTCATTAGTTTTGGCTGTCCTCCAGAGATAGCCAGCTTAGAAGTAATAGATTAGCAGTGTCTCTAATGGAAAATGATCAGGTTAAAGACTTACAACACTGGTCTATAGCGGCTCTGAGAAAGGGATGTTTAGCACACATTTGAGTTCATGTTGATGTGCGGTCATTTAAAAACTCTACTATGAATTAAAGTATACAGTAAATACAGTATATGCTCTTAATCTGCACGGTATGACAGTATGTTAACTGCTATTCCTGCCTCTCTCTGTACATGTCTTCATGAAGTAACTCTAATAATGTAAGTGAATTAAAGCGGGAGTGTCCGTTGAATCTTAATGGTGCAAACAGATACAGTAATTAAGAGAAATGCTCTATTTATGAGCATTCCTCCCAGTGGAGTACAGTTAGTTGACTGTTTGGGTGGGCACTGAAACAAAAATGTGCACAAAAACAAGCAGGCACACAGACATGTATACACGCACACACACACACACACACACACACACACACACACACACACACACACACACACACACACACACACACACACACACACACACACACACACACACAGACAAACAAGCTTAAAATGCCTTTTTCTCCGTCCACACAAACACAGAGGATATCTGATGTACGTACAGACAGAACTTGTAGGTTGTTGCCCTGGATGGTTTTGAGCAAATTGGTGACTCCTCCCTCCAATCCGCCATTGATGAAGATGCCGCTGCTAAAGTGGTACAGCAAAATGGTCCTCAAAGCATTCAAATCACCTATCGAAAAACAACACAAGGTGAACATGATTTACGCACATAAGTCTGGTTTCTTGATTTATTCTATTCTCATCGCTGCATTTTTAGAACAAAATGCATGATAACAATCTCCAACGCTAAATTTAGATGATAGAAAAGGAAATGTAGTAATACACTGATGTTTTAAGTGGGGTACTGACTGGTGAGCAGGGAGAAATCCTCTTCGCTAAGGCCCTTAAAGGCATCGTCTGTTGGGGCAAAGACAGTGTAGGTGCCCTCCTGTTTCAGCAGCTCTGTCAGTTCCGCGCTCTCCATTAGGGACAGGAAAACCCTACCGTCATAAAGGACCAAACATCACCATGAAGCCAACATGAATTACTGAGACATCGAGCATTATGTTAAATTAAATATATTATATTATAATATGCAATATCATATAATAAACTTTGTTAAATTTTCATAAATATAATTAAACATAACAAAACTATATCAACAAGAAAGCAATGTTACAAAGTGCTTCACAGTCAGAAAAGTAAACATATGCACCTAAAATAACTATAAATGAATGGCAACAAATATAAAATATCAAAGACAGCATAAAAAAATAACGAGAATGAAATAAAATAAAACAAGTAGTAGCCAGTAGTTCTTACTTGAACCGTCCGTCAGCAATCAGAATTTCGTAGAGAGTTTTCTGGGCTGGCTTGATGAGGGACTTCATGAGATGGAGAGCCCCATTGCTGCCCTCCTTGCCGCCACGCATCATGCATGCATTTTCTATGCACACAGCCTAAGGAAGGGGAGAGCGTTCACTCAGTGTTCACAGATCTGATAGTTACAGATGTGGAAACTGTTTAGCTGAGGGGATGGGAACAGTCACACAAACTTTGATTGAGATCAATCGAATAGAACAATAAGAAGTTTATGTGTGGAAATTAAAGCAAGCTGATACTAATATCCAAACCACCAAAGAAGGAATACGCTACATCTGCCAAGAGCCTAATTAGCTGTTTTATTGTATTTGTTTACAGTTGAAAGACAGCAGAATCATGTTAACACTCGCTAACAGTCTCGCTAATGGATTCCAGATTTTCAATATCTTTCCATTGTCTTTCCTTCTACTTCTTTTTTTTATTTAACTGTTACAGCTTGACTATAACTCTCTTTGACTGCTTCAGGCATGAACGGATGCACACACATGCACGCACGCACACACACACACACACACAAATCTCACCGTGCGGTAAATGAAGACTCTGAGCAGTTTGCCAGCCAATGTTTCCAGCTGCTGTCCATTGTAGAGTTCACTCAGAGTGACTTTGAGCTTCAAGATGTGGTTCTCCAGGATGAGCTTCAGCAGGCTCTGGTCTGTTGACATTACTTCGTCTGACACAAACACACAGTTATAGATTTGAAATGACATGGCTGAAATCAAAGGCCAATTTAATAATACACATTTTCTCCTATGTATGCTAAAAAAACTATAAATAGCTAGATTCAAGGCTATAATCGAATCAATCATTTAAACAATGTGCAGTAGAAGTATGTAATAGGTGTACAGTCTATTTTGTGTTACTCTATTGATCCCTGAAGGGGCTTGCCTCCTCCACAGAGGACAGGGTCAGCTAGAACAGTGCAATGGACTGTCTTGCTCAAGGACACTTCAAGCACTTCAGGATGCTTGGCGTCAGGTTGAAGTAAGTCTCCCTGATCACTGTGTGTAGACCAACTCACTGGTGAAGGCGGTGTTGACGGGGGCTAGTAGTGTGTACTCTGTCTCTGGACCCATGGCAGCTGCTAAGCCCAGCTCTGACACCATGTCACTGAATGTGCTCTGGGACTCTCCCACCAGCTCCATCACCTCCTTGGCTTATTAGGAGAAATACATGGACAGACGTTGATTATCACAGAGATCTAGCCAAACAGTGTCACAAAGTTCAGCAAAAGTAAGAATTCATGGAGTAGGAATTTGAGTTTAGCTGAACATCCATCATATATCACAATATAAGATTTGTTCTTTATGAGATACAGACCTCCTCCTTTAACATCACGTCAACAAGGTGTCTTACCTGAGTCGGGGATGAGCACCCGGTCGATGAGGTGGATGACCCCGTTGGTGGTGACAATGTCCTTCTTCAGCACCATCTTGATGCCATTGACTGTCAGACTGTCCCCATCACAGCCAATCTCTATGGTGCTGCCCTCTTCGGTCTCATACACTGACCCTGCCATGATGGCCTCCGAGCACTGGACACTGTTCAACAAGTGGTAGTTCACCAGGGCTGATGGGAGAAATAAAGGCAAGGGGATGAATGGGAGAGAGTAAGAAGATACTGTATATGCAGATAAAAAAAGAGAGGCAGAGAGAGAGAGAGAGAGAGAGAGAGAAAAAGTAGCCCCCCCCCCC
>CABFOQ010030446.1:0-16556 GCA_900660455.1 Gephyroberyx darwinii | reverse complement strand
ACTCTTGTGTGTGTGTGTGTGTGTGTGTGTGTGTGTGTGTGTGTGTGTGTGTGTGTGTGTGTGTGTGTGTGCATGTGTGTATGTGTGTGTCTGTCTATGTATGGGACTTTAGCTCCAGTTTAGTTCTCCTGGGGGAGTTGGGCCAGTGGTCAAGTGTCTGAGGGTAATGCATAGAGACAAACAGAATGGTGTTTGCTGTTGAGCTAAAGTGGGTCGTGGAGAGACTACAGTCACGGGTATGCCTGGTCTTCACGCAATCTTCTCCTCGCCTGGTTGCCCCTCCACCCAGTCTTAGAGCCAGGGCTATTAGAGCCATGTCAATATTGTATCAACAGTGGGGATTGTGTGTGGGTCTGGTCTCTATTGTGCCTGCCCGAGGGGCAAAGTGAAGTCCCTCTCACTTGATTTCAGACTCAATACTCATTCTTCCATCTTTGTACCATGAGAATTACTCTGTCTGGGCCCCTGGCTACTAATCTACTGGTCTGACATGGACATGGGTCTGATTTTTCAAACAACATAAGACGTGGGCATCAGGAGCCAAATTCAGGTCAGTCAGTCAGATAGTCATCAGACACTTGTCCCCTATACACCACTGCACTATCAAATTGATTTGAGTACTTGAGAAAATAATTGTATTTTGTTTTCTTTGGTTTGTTGTGTAGTATCTAATCGAGTAGTATCTAGCTTTTTTGTTTTTTTTAAGATAAATCTAACAGTTCAGTTATTGTGATCATTTCACACATCCTTACTGGAATATTACTTACTGAAACTCTCTTATGTGCTTGCCTTGGCTTCTCTCAGATTTTCTCAGCTGGCAAACACTTTAGTTACAACTAGATTGAGCTAGCAAGGCAGTTTTGAGTAACAGATGTGGAATTTATTAAGTTTGGCCAATGCTAACGAAACATTTTGGCAAACTATGTTGCAGTTACAATATATTACAGTGGATCTATTCTTCTTGATAACATATTGGGTGAATGATGTGGTACAGGACTGTATCCTGATTATTCCAGGACTGTAGTAACTTAAACTACTAGTATGGCAGGGGATCCTATTTGTGTGGCTTCCTCTTCATATGGTCTAAAGGCAACTAGCACAATGTAAAACAGAGCAACCCGACACTTTAGCACATCAATCCACAAATGCAAAAAAAAATAAGAATATATTCATTTTAAACAGATGCTCAAAATGGTTATTGTAAATGTGTCATGAGGCCTCAGTCCATACATCATATATGTGTCAACTTCAATTTACATGAGAAACCCACATACATGTAACTAAGGGCGTCTGACATACTTGTACTCTTGCACAGACACTGGCAGGGGAATAGACACCAACCCAGTTACTGGCACTGTTCTGCACTATATTTGTAGGTGAACTTTCTGCATAGCAACTAGACTCCAGTGCTATCCCAAAATGAAGTGCATCCTAACAGCCAAAAGTCCCATCAAAATATTTTGAAGGGACCTAATATCAGCATTGTTGGCAAAAAGGAAGAATCTGAACAATAATTCTGAAGGGAAAATATCCAAAAACCTATAATACAACCTATCTGGAACTAAGAATGCTTTTGATTTTAAGAATGAAATAAATTAGCACCTTACTGCTGTATGTAAAAAGTTTACAGTTTCACCTGTCTAATTTACACATTTACTTTTGTTTTGAGTAATTAAAGAGTAATATATGGAACAAATATTTGCCAATGATGCAGTTTAGCCTACTATAAATTAAACAAGGCATGTGTACAGTTTTGCAGACAGGACATTTTTTTCTTTTAAATGTCACACCTTCACCTAGTATAGTATGTTTCTAGAATTTTCTTTTCACTTAGAATAGAATAGGGCACCTCAGTTTTACTTTTGTTGTCACGCAGCAAGCAGGCACACACACACACACACAAACATAAATATGCACATAAGCAGGCACACACACACACACACACACACACACACACACACACACACACACAGGCACGCAGAGGCACACAGGCAATAGGACAAACTCTGCCCTATTCCTCAGGGGTGGCATGCAAGGATTAGGCCACTTAGTTTGGTTTCAATCAATACAAGGGGACACCCAGTCCAGTAGTGAGGCCGAGGGGATATGAGGCACTGGAGTAAACGGCCTGCTGTCACATGGAAGTAATTTCCTCCCTACCCTGAATGTAGTCCTCTTTTAATGCAGCTCAGCGAAACAAATCTATCGGTCTGAAAATATTTGGGCTTCAATGTGTATTGAACGCTTGGCCTAGCTTTGAGCAGCCATTGTGCCCCAAGATATGAGAGAAGCAGTCTTAAGTGCTTCTGTGTATTCACTTGAGTACCCCTTCTCCTAAATGTGCACACATGCACGCAAAACTACTGGCACATCCGCTGTTTAACTACTCTGTTTAAAGGCAAGTCAGCGCTTGGAAATAATAAACATTCACTTTCAAATGTACAACAAAGTGACCATTCTATGACAGGTCATTATTGGAGACTTTCATTGTATCTGCACATCAACCTGAGAAGCCACGAGGGAAATGATGTGTACAAATACACACCAATTAAGGTTTAAGTATTCTATTTACATCTACAAAAACTAGCACCCATGTATGTTTACATGTTCCTATGTACCATGTACCCAATAGGTTATAGGTGTAATTGTGGCTTTAAGAGGCTCATTTTAATGGTCTTGCAGTCTTGCAGGCGATGTCAATGTTTTTTGACCCGGTGTTTGTCACAGGCTGCTTCACTATAAAAGACAGGCTGCTGTTGGAAATCACAAATTTATATGAAGTGTTATGGTAGGTCTAGATCCACTTTCACGCCTATCATATGTCAACGCCTGAAGCTATATGAAAGGATGTGGATGTGCACTTAGCTCCATGGATTGTAAATTCCAGGCAGATACTGAGTTGTACTGTTCTTCATGATTTCTATCTCTACTGAACTACGGAAGCTTATTTGTACCATCGGTCACTCCATTTCTTTGCTCTCTTTCTCTCTCTCCCTCTACATCTCTATATCTCATCATCACTGGCCACTACCTGGCCTAATGATTACCTCTACCAAAGAGGTTATGTTTTTTTCCCCTGTTAGTTTGTTTGTATCCTGTCCAGGATATCTCAGAAACTTATGAAATTAAATTTGTTGGGCAGATTTGTTGGGCGAAGGAACAATTAATTCAATTTTGGTTCTCATCCGGATCTGGGATTTCCATCATTAGACAGTTATTGTTTTTTAACCATAATTATGCAACTAATGGATATAGAGAGTTGATTCCAAATCCTAAGGGTACTTTTGCAGGTCAATAGTACCTTAACATTTAAGTGATTGGAATGATGTCTTTGTGTGTAACAGCAACTTGGAGAATTGTTCAGCGTAGAGGTTACACTCTCCGAGTGCCTTCTAGTTTTTCATTGATTTCCTCCTGCTGATTGGGTAACTGGCTGTAAGTGGGTTTCTATGCCAGGAAGCAGACTGGGCATATGTGGGTAAAGGCTGTTGGCATGGAAACCAGGTCTCCTTTCCTCCCACTGTGAATGCTGTAACATGACTGTAATTTACTCAAAGCAATGAGATCTCTTCAGAAAGTGGAGTCTCTAACGTCTTATTTACATTTCAGTTGACTCAGTAGGATGCTTATAAATACGGTTTAATATGATTTCATTTAATATTAATCATGATTATGAAATAGGTCACTTGACTGACCATGCGACACAACATACCGCTGTGAAGATACTTGATGAGAGCCTTGCTTAGTACGCGTTGTAAACTTTAGCATGGTGAGAACAAGAAAGGGGTGGGATTGGTCATTAATCAGCACAGCCTCATACTGGCATGGAGGCACAGCAATGTCCAACATATGTTGCATTGCCTGTTAAAACATGCTGCTAGTCATATGGTGTGATAGAGTCCTGGAGTTACCCATCGACAACACTGGTACTCAATGGAGGGGGGACATGCTTTTGCGCATCCATGTAGTGAGAGGCGTTCTGCACTGTATTTTTGTATCAGTGCACAGTAGGTTTTTAAGCACAAGCATCAGACACATTAAGTTGTCTCACAGGAGGTTGGATCCTTGGACAGGAGGTAGATGAGGGGAAGAGAAAGCGCGGCTGTGGGTGGATATCCAGCTCGTACGGTGCATCATTCCTGTAGACTGTACTGTAATCATGGATACAATCTCGTCTAGCGCTCTTACATCCACAACTTCTTGCAGTGCAGTGGTGAAAACCTAATCTTGTGAGGAGGTTTTTAATTGCTAGCCCAGAGGGGGCTTGTTGAAGGGAAATCAGAAGAAAGTGTTGTTGTTCCACAACACAATACTCATTAAAGTGTTGACTAGAAGACAGAGTGTCTGTGAAACTATCCTACTGGGGTAATACACAGACACGATGAATAGCCCCCTCTCTCGTAAACACAGGCTATTGAACATGACACCTGGGAGAACTGTGGCAAGAATCTTAAACACTCCTACAAGACAAGAGCTTGCTTTTAGTTAACTATATGGAAACAATTTGATTGCCTCAGTTTAACAGCTTATGAATGATTTCATTGTCAACGAAGTCATTTAATTGAGGAAAAAGATGTTTGATTTCCAATTCAGGGAAATTAAAGTGTAACATTGTTATCGTAGCTCAAGGATTTGTAGTCCATATTGTCCCCAATGAGGGACGGAGAGACAAGGGGCAGTGAACTGTTCGATTTAAAAAAAAATATTTCTATTACTCTATTACTAGTGAGAACAACGCAGCTATGTTATCCCACCCTGTCAGTGTGAAATATTACAGTTTACAGTATCGTCATTTTGACAGGCAGACAGAGAGGTGAACTCCACAGAGAACCATGCATCAAATTTAATGAAGTTACTACAAATATATCAGTGCTAATCAAAGTGTGACTTTCCCCTGAGCTCTGGTTTTGGGATTTACACCTCAGACCTGTTAAACTATTGCATAAAGTTTACCCGACAGATATGTCAGAGAAGGGGGGGTTGCAATTCTGGAAGTGCTAAAACACCAATTCTGGCATCTTAGCACTTTAGCAATGCTGCACAGTTCTCTCCTGGTTGACATAAGTGAGAAAACACAAATGTGACCCACCTGCTTGGAGGGATTATGTTTGGCAGGCATGGCAGCTTGAAAACTGAAGGAACTTTTGAGTAATGAAGGTAAGAGCCATGAGAGCAACATACATTCTCTAAATGAAGTAATCAGTGATAGGACTGAGAAAGAGACTGAGGTAGCTCCTGAACATGATATCATGTGCCATGCATTTGAACTTCAGAGTTTAAAGTACAGTTTGAATGAAGAGCACTGTAAAAAAAGGGCAACTAGTCCTCACTACTTAAATCTTATGTATGTTTAAGAAGTTTTTATAATAGTATGTAATTGATCCTCACTGGACTAACAGGAGTGGCTGTCAGACAATTATGCCTTTATATTTATAGTCATATTGTCTGTTCCTGTTTTCAAAACCAGAACACCACAAAATGACTGTAGTATACCTATTCCTCAATGTGAAAGGTCCTCTCTAAGGAGAGCAGATTGTTTTTTTCCTTCTGCTTTGTTTTGTATGAATTCCACTCTGAAAAAATGAGGTTAGGCGGAAAGAGGCTTTTGAGGAGAACGGAAAGCAGTTTGTTTATAAATACTTTTTCATTCAGACAAAGCCGAATTTTCCACTAAACCTCTCTGCTGTCCCAGTTAGCTGGAGGGCGGCAGACTGGTTTGTTAACAAAGAAGCTGAGGACTCTTGAAGGGAGGCAGGGTCTGTCCTTGACCTGTTTAGGATGAAGTGCTCTTAGAGGAGAACCCATCTACTTGGGACAGTTTTCAGGAGAGACAGACAGAGAGACGGATGCAGTGCCCCGGTGGCCCACTGCATCTTGGGAGCTGTCAGAGGAGATAGAGAGAAAGCCTCCGGAAAGCTGCCGACCTGTGACCCCTATCTCTCTCACTGACAGTTAGGATTTGGTTTATGCATTCGCAGACACGTCATTGTCACACACACAGACACACACTCATATATACATACGCACGCACATGCACGCACAGGGACACACACACACACAACCGATATTTTCAGTCACGTACAAGGTTTTTTGAATGTTATTTCCTCTGCTGTTGATCGTAATGTGTATTTAAATGGTTTTATGGAAATGAATAGCTGTGTTGTGGCATCATTTATGCGTTAGAAAAAGAAAAGAAAAAGCCAGTTTGTCACATCAGCCAGATTCCAAGGCAACCCTCGCCAGCAGAAGCCTATGAGTGAAAGGAGTAAAAGGAGCCTATTGGCTATACAAAAAGCTCAGTGTGCAATGAAAAATTTCCATCTGTTTATCTGCCATATAGTTTGGGCCTGCCCCAGCCCTGGTAATGGAAAGGAAGCTGCTGTGTGTCTGTGTGTGTTTGTGTGGGTGGGCATCCATCTGCACATGCACGTGAGAATCTTTGTGTCTGTCTGTGTAGCTGTGTAACACTGTTGGGCTAGTAACTATGTCACTGTGTTTCTATGATGATAAGGCTTTGTACCGAACTATACCTGCAATACATTGAATGTTGCCGCTTATATATTCAGCGCAACACACACACACCACTCCCTGAAACCAACACACCCATACCTTTCCCAATCCCTTGAGATAGAAATGATCATTCTGCTGTGTGAATACAAAATCTAGCTAAATAACCTAGAGCATCACGGGCATAATAGCAGTTTTTTAATCAACTGCATTAATTAACTGCATTAAATGAAAGGTGTTGTCTCGATTACAGAAATACAGAGTTGAATGAAATCATTACAGAGCGCTACAGTGCAATGCTATTTGTTGATTCGCAGCTTGACACTACAACTCAGTTCTTATTAGTGGACCATTTTATCAGCTCTATTAGTGTTTATGGATTCATCATTTTTCACAGCTTGCATAATGGACAGTGTGTGCAGCATATTTTTTACATAAACCCTGGTATTTGATGTTGATATAACTGATCATTTGCTGCTCACATGCACGTTGTGCAATGTTTATTTAGCGTGATCGCCATCGGTGTGACGGCAATACACACATGAGAGATTTAAATTCTATGCGATGGCCACGGTAGTAATTGAAACTTGAAGCTACAGGGCTTTGCAGCAGGACAGCCAGTCAGTGATGCGGAGGTACAAATGAATATGAAAGCAGCAAGTCAGTGGCTTGTTGACCTGTGGGGGTCAGAGTTTCCTTCACTCACCCACTCTGCGACACGCTCTGACAGACAAGCACACTGTCGCTACGTCTTCAGCTAATACAAACGTTGTTGACACTCTGGCCTCCTTCTGTGTTGCAATAAAGCTTGTGTGTTTGTATTGAGTGTTTGCTCCCTGTATCTGTCTGTTCCTATCATGTCACGTCTAGGAATGACTAAGATAGCACTGTGGTTCTATTTCTGTATGCTTGCACACATTACCATCAGGGCATTGTGTTCTCCTCTGTCTCTCTCTGTAGTGTTTGCTAAGCATGTTTGAATATGACATGACATGTCTGATATTGTCAGAATATCCTCTGTTGTATGAAGAGCACAGCTTTAATACTGTATGTCAGGATCTGTTGTTATTAGCACTGCATAATTGTGTATCTTGAGTAAAGCATGGCACTGCACAGATCCACAGCAGTTTAAAGGCTGCTTGTGCCGTTGGCTGTTTACTTCCCTGCATTAAACAAGGCATTCATGTGACCCACCTCAGTTCCGGTCTGTTTTGCTCCCCCCTCTTTGTAGTATTATAGTATTGTGTGATTCATTCACTCTAACAAAACATTGATGACACGATGGCTGGAATCTTTCTGCTTACACCTCTCAGATACTTGTTATAGTTGTGCAGTCAATTTTACAGGCTGTTGTTTAGAAGGCTTGCCCCCCCCCCGGCTAATGAAAGGATTTTTAAACACATCATGCAAGAAGATGAGCAGATGCAGAGCCACTGTTTCCCTTCTCCAACCCCCACTACATCATGCTCTTCTTATCCTGCCAGCCAGCTTATACCCCAGAGGTGAAGGCCTCCAGAGCCTCCTGTTCACAGGGCCGCATGTGGTGGTGTGCCCAACGCAGATGTGTCCCCCCATTACAGAACAGGTATACCTGGTTCATGCATGACTTGCCCTGCACACTTGATCTGCTCTGAACCAACAATTACTTGTGTCATCTGGTGAGCACTAGGGCATAGAGAACAGCATTGAAACTGCTGAATCAACCCCTGTACCAAACCTTTCAGTATGGCAATGGTTATTTTAATCAAAAAGGAAAAACATTAATAGCTTTAGATATATTTTCCGATAATGGCTAATATGAACAATGTAGTAGCTCTTGAGGAAGAAAAAGGTTTATGTCTAAGAGGTTCTAAGGATCTGTTTTTTTTCCTGGGAGTGTGCAATGATACAGGCAGGCATCTCTCACTATGTGTGATAAGGAGCTGCCTGAGGGCCCTTCTACTGATGGAAAGGCCTTACTTCAATCTGGTCAGGTAGTCTAAGACCACCCATCTCTTGCTTCCCCTCCTCTCATCCTCCACTCCTCCAGTCCTCCATAATCATCTCATCAGCTCACTGCACTGTGGCCACAGCCTTTAGAAGTGTGTAATAGGGACTACACTTGTTCTTTCTACTCTTTCACTTACCAAGGGAGTATTACACACAAGAACAATTTGTCCTCCCGCCACTGATCACTTGGTGTGGAACAAAAATCACCCATACTTCCACAGACTTTCTTTCCCCTTTCCCTTTTTGCTCCCCGTGACTCTACTGTATGATCTCCTCTTAAAAAGAAACAAAGTAAAAGAGAAAAATGTGGACCCAAAAGGGGAAAAGTGCTCAAAGCTACACACACACAGAGGCTGGAAGAATCCTTTGGGTCTGAAATGGAAACAAAGAAAAGCTGTTTTTAGCTGCCTGACTTCTCACCAACAGAAAAGATTCAGGGCAAAATAAGAAGAAAGAAATCCTCATAGTGAAAGTTGAGGTGTTGAATAGGAATTTCCACATTTATTCCAATCCTCAGCAAGTGACCTCATCTGGATAATGCAGTTGACAACTATAACTGCGTTGCATAGTCACTACTGTTCAGGATGTATGGGCAAAAAGAAGTTGGCCCCTGGAGAATGTTTTGCCTAAAGCTGTATGCATGGCCTCTGCCTTTCTACTGTCTTTGATCCTCCTGTTAGCCACCTTGTAAAGAAGTGGTGATCTGGAGGAATTGATACTGATACTCATAAATCAAAACATTGTTCTAGGTGCTAATACTTACTAATACTTCATGATGTGAAGGGTTGTGTTGGTGTGTGTGTTGGTTCAGACATTGTTTCAGCAGTACTTCCATTATTTAATCATGTTGAAATCTGTACATCGTTCTACTTTACTGAGCATGTTGAAAATAAGCTACTGAATCGTCTGTGATAGAGATCCATAGCTTCTGGTGCATTTCACAGTTTCACCACTTGGGGGCACAAATTAACAAGTAACTGATGATAAACCTGGTAAAGGTATCGCCTCACTGCTGATGTCATTAACGTCAGGTGATGCATACTAAGACGACTTGTGAAGACCAAATGCAAATTGAACAATATGTCATAGTGTGCACAGATTACACATTTCCTTACCCTGAATTTCTAATTTCTAAATGTGGCATTTCCTTGTCTGTAAAAAAGTTTCAATCTTCAAGTCTGCTGTTGAGGATGTAGTCAAGTTGGTGTCCTTGGCAAGCAGCCCTGATAGACTGCCTTATTAGGTGTAATTATGCAGATTGCACTGTTGATAATTATTAAAGTGTAAACACATTCAGCAGGAACATTCCTTTTCACCATTGCAAATGAGAACAGAGCTTTGGTTCCATGTTGCTGACTTTTTAGCACCAGGTGGCTGCACCAAATTATTGAGATTCTACAAGGAGAGAACAACACAGTTGTCTAATATGTGAAGCATCTGGTCTGTTTCAGTCTCTGAAAAGCGCTATATATAAATATGTTATCATGTAGAAGAGAACAATGCTATCCTCATCTGTCCTCGTGCCAGTTAGCACGTTATATTTATCTCAGCAGTTATGTTAATCTTAGAACAATAAATGTGTCTCTCATTACATATGGATTCCAGTAATTCAATT
Source organism: Gephyroberyx darwinii (assembly GCA_900660455.1). Classification (NCBI taxonomy): domain Eukaryota; kingdom Metazoa; phylum Chordata; class Actinopteri; order Trachichthyiformes; family Trachichthyidae; genus Gephyroberyx; species Gephyroberyx darwinii. The sequence goes on along the minus strand of CABFOQ010030446.1, from coordinate 6,445 downwards.
CAAATCATCCTTTCTGTAAAACACTGACCAAACCTGCACTTTCAGTGTATTTGAAGTTATGCATCATTCATTCATCTTCAGTATTGTGTGTTGCTTTCCTCAAGGTTTCTTTTATTGTATTTGTCTGAACCACCAAGTGAAGAAAATGTAGAAGGACGTATTATCCTCTGTGTCACGCTGGCTAACTTGGCTTTCTTTTGGCCATGAAATGTGTCTGTATTCTTTTCAAACCGTAAAGATCAGCTCAGTAGTGCTTTCATTTTTTCCCCTCCAGCTCAGAACACTGCGTTTCGAAAGGGAAGATGTTGAATGGCCACCGCGCAAACAGAGGCAAACTGCAGCTGAGCCTTGTGCTCTGCAGTCCTGAACCCTGAGCACTGAGAGACAGTTCCCAACTGAACTGGATCGTGTTTATCAGCAGGGCTTTTATGTCCACATGTTCTCTACATCCCCTTAACCCCTGCTGCACACTGAGTCTGCTATCATAACGCTTTTATTAGCAGGCGAAGCAGACTTGCCCAGATTCAGCACCCTCTCTGTGGACAGTGCTCAACTGCCAGCTCTGGCACTGTGTTTGCTTTGTTTATGTGTGTGTGTGTGTGTGTGTGTGTGTGTGTGTGTGTGTGTGTGTGTGTGTGTGTGTATGTGTGCCCCTGTGTGCATTTATATTTTCGTGAAAGACAGTTGCCTGTGTGAGACAGTTGCAGCCTATTGTCTCATTTTATTATTTATTATTTATTTGTTATTTTAGCATCTTGCTAATGATAGACTGCAGAATCTGGTAATTTGAGAAATACTTATGAACAGTTTTGCTGGGATATGGAGAGACAAGGAGGGATTAAGTAGAGCGCCCGGGCTCAAGGGCATTGAACTGGACCGCTGGGCTTCAATTCTTTATCTCCACAGGACTACTCTCATATTCCTCCACTAATTCACAGAGAGGGAAAGAAGAAGTGAGAGCGATAGGATGAGCGAGAGGAGAGGAAGAGAGGATTTGAATCTAGGGAGAGGGAAAGGATAAAAGAAGGAAAAGTAGATATGAAGCCTGCCCTTTTATCCCCTGCTTTTGTTTTCTCTATTCCATTTGCTACACATCAGTGTCCACACAGGAGAGTGGATTGAAAAAAGAATGAACAGGGAGAGTAGAGAGAGGGAGTGAAAGGAAGCAGGGCTGGGGGACATAGCTTCCATTCCTGCTATTCTGCCTAAATAGGCTCTTCCTCTGCAATGCACGCAGGCTCCAGTGATTCGCTATAAGTATACTGCCCATTTGCATAGCTGCTCTCCCTCCTGCTTCCTGGCTGGCTGTTGAGGCTCCCCCTCCCTCTATCCTCCTCCTCCCCCTCCCCTTCTTCCTCTTGCGCACATCTTCTGGAACTGCGCTGCCGATGCTGCCTATGTGTGAGTGTGTGTTCCTGCCCAGGGCTGCTCTCTCAGGTACTGCCGCCGTTGCTATCGCTTGGTCTCATTGACAGAGGAGATCTCTAGATGGGGAACGGGTGCGCTACTTGGCACAACTTACAGGTGCAATCCCGCCATGTCCCCCTCACCGCTGCAGCTGTCTGACCAATGCAAATGAGACTCGGATTCTAACTATGATCAGATTCCTCTGGACATCCTTTGAGACCACTGGAGGAGGACAAGGAGGGAACCTCAGAATGTCTATTTTGGCTTTCTGAAGAAACGTACTCTGTGCATGTGCTATCCACTCCTTCTTAAGTTGCTTTTCTTCTTTTCCTGGCAATTGCATTTTTGGAATATTCTACATTTTTTTTTGCGGGGAGACAGTTTTTAGTGTGTTTAATTTCATGAGCCCTTTACAGAAGGAGTAAGAGAGAAAGAGAAAGAGGAAGGGTGATAGGGGAATTGGAGCAAACTGGGATTTCTCCATCGCTTTTTGAGGGTGCCCTAATTTCTTGAGTGAATGTTTTTGCTTCTTCTTGTATGATGATTTATGATACTTCTTTACCTCCCTGGGTACCATTACGGATTCCCTAAGTCAGTGGAGAAAAGCGAGAGGGATCTTTTTCCCCAACCGACATTTTATGTGGTGTCCCTTTTGGTTTTTTCTCTGTGGATCTGTGTGAGTGTGTTTGGGCATAGTGAGATTTTCCAAGGTGAGAAACATGGGCTGTAAGTCTCACTGAGGTTCCGCCTTGATCAGTAGCCTCACCTGGCCACTCAGGGAAGATGTTTGGAGGCTGGAGGACACAGATTGCTCCCTTGAGGCCCATTGGGGAGCCCCTAAACTGGAATCCATATTCACTCACCCACCTGGCCCTGTGGATCACTGCTCTGGCTCTGGGCTTTGTGGCAGGATCGGAGCCAGGTGCTGTGGAGAGTCTCCACCACATTCACCTCTCCCACGGAAATAAGCGTCACCATATTGTGCCTATTGCTATCCATAGATCACCTGCCTCACTACGGGCAGGGCACAGTAAGTATGCCCTGGTCTTACCTTCAATGCTTTCTTCAACATAGCAGTCGCCATAAATACCATGACAGCCTACCTCAGTCCTCGGGCACCTTTTTAGATTTTTACCATCGTTATTTCCTTTCAGAAGTCTTCATTTAGCCTTCGGCATATGCCACTGCTGTTGTGTTGTGTGTTGTGTCATTTCAGTACTTCATTATCTCTTAATATGCTTTCTATCTGTTTATTTTCCTTTTTTGGACTTCCCGTCCCCAGCAAACACACACACACACACACACACACACCTCTCCTAGACATGAGTAGTGTAGCTTAGATCCATCCCTTTATTGTCTGTCTCAGCAAAGTGCCCTCTGTCTCCATGTCTGAGATTAGCCATATCCCTATCTCCAGATGCTCCACTGTGTCCAGATTAGACAGGATTAGAATGTTATGCTTCTCCATGTTGCCCCTGGGGGTTGGAAGAGACAAAGATGTGTTGCCTCCAGCTCTGCAGGGCGTTGAGCCACTCCTGGCCTCTGCCCAGCATGGTGTGTAGATGGGGGCCTCTTTACCCTGTGTGGCAGGAAGGTCCATACCTTAGAGAGAGAAAGAGACTGAAAGAGAGAGATAGTCTCAAGTATGGGGAATTGGTATTATATAACCTCACCCCAAGTATCCATGGTACACTGCAGTATGCGTCTGCTTGCCTCAGTATGAGTGTGAGGATGGTTTTGGAGATGCTGCAGGTTTTTCATGCTCCTTGTAATTTCACTATTAGCATTACCTTTCATGGTGTGGATTTTCACAGGGACTTCTGAATGAGGCTAATGTTTAAGGTTGAGGCACTATGACACTTAGGAGAACAAAAACCACCTTTAGTCATCACACAGCCCGGGCGTTTTTGAGTGATGTAATCGCTAGTGGTGTACCACTGACGTAATGCTGAGGTGCCCCGGATTTCATTTTTGAGTAGACAATGCCTTTAGGTCAACAATGTCTACAAAAAAATACTCATTTCTTCATGGATATGGAATTGATATTTATGGTTTATGATTGAGCAGGTGATCTGGATTCTCTTATGTTAAAGTTGAGCTGTACGAGACAGTAAGTAGGGAGTAGTGATAACACCATCCAGAGCGGCATTGGTGTTTTGGGAATGTGTCTTGGATGGCAGTTATATTGCAAAGTGAAGTGCAAAGGCTGGAGCTTGGAGGGGCGAGGACGATTCATTGGGCAGAGTTAGGGCTGTGCGGATCAGTGCTCTTCAGTGTTGCTGTACTGTACTGCACTCTACTTTATTATCCCAAATAAGGAAAAAAAAAAACACAATTTACAAACACACACATACAAAAGCACACAATTTAGTGCATAAGACACAATAATCAACAAAAAGACAAGCGAGCCTTCTGAGACAAGAAGGGAAGCAATTAGACCACTCTACCGTGACCTGTCTGGAGTGGACAACAATCGGCTCGCCTCCTCCTATTCCTCAGGACCCTCAGGGCATGTGGTGCTGACTTAATATGAGGATGATTGTAGTCGCTCCTCTGTGGTGTGGTTATGTTGCGAACTGCTGCGGTTCATATAAAAGTATTCCAAAGATTATAATTTGATTGGTCAGCACAGGGAGGGCACATAAATGAAAAATGGTGCACCTACTGTTCAGCACGGTACCTGTCTCCAGGATTAAGCCTGTTATAAAGCCCCGGTGCTGTTGTCCTGGCTGTGCTGCAATTGGTTTCATTTGCATGGGGTTTGCTCCTCACATGGGGTGTCTTTTCACCGCACCAATTAAACGCGTACAGCTCTTCAATTATTCAGTCTAATTTGTGGATGCAGGAGCTCTACTCCCTCAGGTTTGTTATTCTCCTGCGATTCTTCTTTACATTATCTTTTTTTCCTCGATATTTGCAGTCACTGTAAAGCAAGCCTCTCTCTCTCTTTCTCTCTCTCTCTCTCTCCCTCTGCTCTCTCTCTCTGCTCTCTCTCTCTCTGCTCTCTCTCTCTCAGCGTTTGGTGTCACTGTCAATGTTAAAATCTAATCCTATTTGCAATACTTATGTAACTGTACCTGCCTTTCACTATTATTGTCACAGTGCATTTAACATTGTCTCAAGTGATTAGGCCCAACAAAGCTAATACAGCTCTGACAGTTTTGGTCTATATGCAAATTGCTTCTATCTCTGTTTCATGATAATGCAGTTTTCATACTCAATATGTTGCTCTTTTTCCCTGAATTCAGTAAAACCGACTGCCCTAACTAACCACTTCCCAAATATTCTGCACAACCTTAAGTAGAAAATAGGAAAGCACACATCACACATATTATACATGTTATACTGTATATAACAGCATATAGAAAAGAGACCTTTATTTCCCTCATGTTATGTGTCTGTCAATGATTTATGCAGAAAGTAGGAGAAAATTACCATGGTCAGGATGTATGAAATTGAGTTGCTGTGTGATGCATTGTTTGTTGAGAACTAGCAGTAATGAGGTTCAGACAGTATCAAGTCTGAGGAGCAGACAAAACATCCATCATGAATAGACCGCCAGAAGCAGTAGACCTCCTTTGAAGAGATGGATATACTACTGTACGTGTGGGGGATACAGTATCATCTTTACAATGTTTAAGAGATAAGAATAGTTTTGCATCTTGATATAGCATATTGTTGAACTGATAACTAGGTTAGCATCTATTTTCTACTCTGCCCGTTGCCCTAAAGAATGAATCTCTTTAACAGAGAAAGGGAAAGGGAAGTTTCTGTAGATTCAAGATTCAACACTCACGTTGCGAAGTGGAGGGAAAAGAGAATTGCAATGATTTGGCAATCCTCACTGCTTTGGCAGACCATGCTCTCACTTGCTTATTCTGTCTATGCTATGCGTCTATATGTGTACCAGCCTCTCAGAATCATAACCCATATGTTTAGTAGGGGGGAAGTCAGCCACCAGATTCGTAATGATTATGTGATGTACTTAACATGCTTCCAGACAGACCCCCTTAACACCTGCTCTATTAATTGCTGCTTAAATGGCTTATGTATTTCTAATTGTGCTGGTTTCATCAAAGTTGGCAAAGCAATTTAAGTGATTGTGATCAACTTTAAAGCTCTCTACCTTCAGAAGTAATGATTGAATGGATTAGAGACAGTCCTACACTGTGCAGGCAGCACTGCTGCAAAGAGCAAATGAGGGGGAAGAAGAAAGGGGGAAGCAATACAAGACAAAAAGCGTGATGAACAACAAATTACTTCTGAGAGAGAGAGAAAGAAAAGAAAGAGAGGCAGCCAGTCTCCAATGTTGCTTTGCTGCCAGTGTGTTGTGGACTTGTATAAAATAATTACTCCCATGTCTCTGAGCTGATGTCACTCTGAGATAGTGTGAGGATGACAGTATCTCTGCCTCTGCGAGGCAGCAGAGATGATAGCTGCCCGGATAAGGATCTGGGTACATGTTCCCTCTGCTCTAGAGGGAGCGCAGGCAGTTATTGACCCATGAACGAGAGAGTGAGGACTGCAGTCTTTTCATTCCCCTCTTCCTCTGATGTACAGAAATACACACACACACTTTTTTATTTGTCTCGCGCCTCAGATCTTTAACCTCCTTGTATTCTACAGTACACACTCCCTCCTTTCCTCTTCCCTTACATCCCTCCATTCCTATCTCCCTAGTTCCCTTCCTTCCATTCTCTCCCCTCTTCTTGCGTTTTCATCTCTGCCACGGTGCGTAACCCACTCCCATCCCTGGTTCCTCTACGGAGCCCATCCAAGCAGACAGAGTGGGCAGCCTTTTGTGCCTGCAGTCGTCTGTGTGGTTTCGGTGGTGACCAGACCATGGTTGGCATGACGGGAAATGAGACCTGACTGTGCGTGCGGTGGGCAGAGAGGGGTCAGCTGAGTAATGCGTCCTGTTTGGGAGGAGAGACTTGGGAGACAGAGAGGGAAAGAGAGAAAAGGAGCTCCTCCTTTGACTCAAGGGGATGTCTGCATCTCTCACATGCAAAGGCCTTGGATGAGTTTGAGTCAAGGA
>CABFOQ010030443.1:0-45886 GCA_900660455.1 Gephyroberyx darwinii | reverse complement strand
CGTGCACCAAAAACACGACGTAACAAAACAAGCACCCTCTATTATTGTCATTAATGTCAAAAAATCAAAAGTAGATCTGAGGCTAAATGAGCTCAAACAGTCAAACTAGGAAGGTGCTTCAAATCTCATCTGATAAAGAATACACGATATGTGTGAGAGACCATGGAGTGTACTTCGTCTGGTCAAAAGTACCACATTATTTGGTGAATAGGATGCTATGTAGGAATTGCCTACTAACAATTATTTTGCTGTATAAATACTTAAAGGTTTGTATTGCTGTGTAACCTGTAAATAATGCAGAACCTAAATAAATAACAAAAAAAATATCTCTTTATCTTTTAATTACAGTGCTGGAGGTCTTGGAGGGTGCTAAGGGTCGTAGGGTTAAGGCCAACGGATGCATGTGTGTATGTGCGTATGTGTAGGATTCAGAAGGGAGATGTGTTAAAGTGTTGTCCAGTGGACTTTTGAGGTGTTGTCACATTTGGGCTCTTGGCTTATTCTTCTTTCTCCCGTGTTGCTTTCCTCTCTTCCCCGTCTCTCCCCGCAACCGCCTTACGCCTCCAGCTCGAAACCCATGCCGACCTTGTGTCCGCCGGTGTTGAAGTTCTTCCCATCAATCTGAGCTGAGAGAGTAAGCTTCACTCCTGCAGGGAAGAGTGTTAGAATAGGAATCCGTTAGCGAAGCCACCTACGCTCTCCTAGCTGATGTTGCAGGAACGTGCAGCAACAAGCGGACGAGGAACAAGTGACGAGCTTACCTGGCCTCAGGGTTTGTGTGTATCCGACTCCAACGAGGCAGGCGTTGTTGACTTTGGTCTGGAAGGAGAAAGAGCATCAATGAAGTAGGTAGTAGGTCATGAAGTAGGATGGGATTCATGGTTGCCCTCGTGTTTTGTAATGATGTTAGTTACATCCAGTACTTACAGACAGGGAGGCATCCTTGTCCAGCTGGTATTTGGCTCCAATTCCAAAGACTGTGTTGTTGCTGCCAGCCGTCCAGGCCAGATTGACCGCTGTCTCCAAGTTGCAGTTCACCTTTTGGTAAATGGAGCCACCGAACTCTGTGCCGTCGTTACTGCAATAAAGCACCAAAACACCAATGTAGCAATGTGAGAACAGAGGAAAGAGTAGAGAAGGAAGAAAATCAACCTCGGGGTCAGTCGGGTTTAGGCTAGGCTGAACTTTATGATTCCTCTCGGGGATACACTCTGTCTGTTACTGCTGCTCTCGTGCCCTCGATCTCTTCCCTTTCCTGCCTCTCTCCCCTGAGTCCTACTACTCACACATTTGTGTGAAGCTGGAAGTCTCCGGCCTTGTATCCCAAGGCGAAGTTGTTCTTTGTCAGTTTAGACTTGGCCGTGTCAAAAGCCATCTGGTAGCCGGCCAGCCAGCCCTCGTAGCCCAGCACAGCAGCTGCATGGACCGTGGGACCAGCCATGTCGAAGTCCAGGTCGCAGCCCATGTTGACGAAATCACGCTTGTAGCCCGTCTTCAGCTTGGCACTCTTCTTGCTACAGAAGGAATGGTGAGGGGAGGAAGAAGGGAAGTGTAAATCATTTTTCTAGCAAAAGTAAATTCTTAGTATCACATTATTATTATGATTATATCGACATCTGTATTGATTTATTTATCTTTTATCTAACTATTGAAAATGAACAGGATGGATCTTACCCAGTGTTGGGCACAAACGACGTGTCCAGAGCCAGCTTCAAGCCCTTAGTCAGCTACAGATAGACAACCCAGACAGGGAAACAGACCATGAGCTAATAGTTCATCTGAAAATGTATTTTCAAGGTCATAAAGAAAACAAGCATCTTCTTTTGTTTTGATTTGTTAAATTGTTTTCTGTTTTTTTGACCCACCTGGTCCTCCATTGTGATTTCTGTGCTCAGGGTATTGTCTGTGTTCCATTTCTGGTTGAAGCTGAGGCCCAGCTCCTTCACTTTGTACTTGGTCTCCAGGTGGCCACCTGACTTCCCTGAGTCTGTGTTGTTGGAGCCAGAGGTGGCAAACTCCTGAGAGATGGAAGGAGGGAAAGAAAGAGGTGTAAACAAGAAGAGAGAGGGGAAATGAGGGGGAGGGGAAGCAGAAAGGCACATTAGTGACAATAATAGCACCATGATAAGAGGAAATGGAAATTAGAGGGAGAGTAGGAGAGAAAACTATCAGCCAGACTAAAGGAAAAATACAGAAAGAACAAACAGAGAAAAAAGCATCGCTTCTCCACATCTGCCACACAATCCCTCTCAGGTTTCCATGACAGGTTATTGTAAAAATATATATATATACAACTTTAGGAGTAATAGATGCTCTTCTGAGAGGAGTCATGGAGAGATGATGAGTGGGGAAAATAGGGAAAATATAACTGGTTGATTGTAACTGGGTGAGGGAGAGGTTGCATCTGAGTGTCAGAGCTATTATGGCTGTAGCAGTACAGGGTATGGTGTCAATTGGAGGAGCTACTGCTGCAAAGAAATATTGGGAAGAAAGCCTGCATCACACACACACAAACAAGCACAACTGGTTTCTGGCTTACCCTGCGATGCACCTGTGTTTAATCACAACCGCACATACACACACACTCTTACCATCTGATAGGGACGTCCAAATAGGAAAGCAGAAAAAAAGACAAGAAAAGAGAGAAAGTTAGGGAGAACCTCGCAAAGTTTACATTCGCCAATATATCTACTCCCCCGGAAAAATGAAAAGTCATCCTTTAGAAACTAAAAGATGGATCCTGTGAGTTTTGACACTGAAGGAATGCATTTACGAAGGTTTTGAATGAGTTGTGACTTTTGTGGCATGTGGGGCATCCTGTAGTCAAGTACTCATCATGGTTTTACCATGGCAACCGGTTCATAGCAACACAAAGCCCTGCAGGGCTGGAGCAAACTAAATACTTGGTGAAGTGAAGGGCTTTCCCCTCCATGATACTCAGCAGACTGCCTGAAGGAAAGGAGGATGAGGTGGTTGGATCGGCACTCTGCTGACTGTGTGTCAGGCAGTAAACACACATTTGCATGGACTGCTGCCAGTTCAATGAGTCAGCCATTCGAACCACACTGCAGAGCCCTGAGATAGAGGTCTAGACGTGACTCTTCAAGACAACAGGCTTACAAAGCGGTCAGAACTGTTGAACTTACAACGCCGCTCTGGGACTTGGTCTTCAGGTCCAGTTTCACAACTCCAAAGCCTGGGGAGAAAATATATGGAGAACATTTTAAAAAGGTAAAGACGGAAAAGTGTGCTGCTCTTTAAGGCACAAAATAATGTTTACACAGCACAGTGTAATTCCAAAACAGCTCAAACTACACAGAGTGGACAAAAGCTCTCTAAATATGAAACCTGCTTCAACACGGATTCATTCCAAATCGATAATGGAGACTTACCATAGCCCTTGCTGAAGATGTCTTTGGCAGATTTCCCCAGGTCTGAGTATGCAGGAGGGACAGCCATGATGCCTGTGGAAATAGACATGCAGGTAAAGGTTTCAAAATTTCTTCAAAATGAAAACACACACATATGCCAACCCACACACACGCACGTTTCATTACACCTACCTGACCGGTGCACAGCTAGGTCAACTGGCTTTTAGAATAATGCTAAAGCAGATGCTACATACAACTCCCAGCGAAAAAATGATTCTTGAAAGCACATGGAGTAAAGCATGTAAGAGGAAGCTGCAATGCGACTGACTGCAATAGAGACGGCGCTCCTGAAGACACACAATTCAAACCACATCACTTCATCACAGCAGCATGTAAGCTCACACACAAAGCATTGCTCCTTACTGACCAGCAGAAAGCTTTAGTTTTAAGCTGAACCAGCATAGATGGAGGCAAGCTCATCTCACCCACTGAGCAATTATTATTATTATTATTATTATTCTGTTTAAAAGACATCTAAATGGTCTATTGCAGTCTAGGCTAATACTAAACTACATAGGGTTTAAAAGTGAAAAAAAGTGAAAGAAAAAATCTACGTCTACAAAATTTAAAGCATTATCTTGTACATATGGAGTACTACTCTGCTGGATATTTCTGAGCTTTCTATTCCGACAGCTGTTAATGCATTGTTTTAATATGTAGTAATGTATTTACTGCTTGGTCTAAAACTGGGCAATGCACAGCCAAAAACATCCTGGGCTGTATGAGAGCTAAAGTATAAATGCAACATTGAAAAGACATCTAGTGCTCAGTGGGCAGCTGGAAGGCACTGGCCATCTGTAGGGGGCCTTAACCTGATCTGGGTGCTGCTGATATACAGCTTTTTTCCTCTCCCTGCATCTCCCACTTTAACCCTATTGATTTCCTGACTTCGGTCCATTAACAAGCAGCAGAAGCTGTTCAACGAATGAAACTGATTCTCTAGAATGGAGGGACCTGAGATGTTGTAGACCAATGCTAAGTTCAGTTTTTAAAAGACCACACAGCCATCCAATAAAGGAATGCCGCTGCACGCCTGGATCTATTTCACTGCTAACAGCATCCCTGATATGCTAGCAGCATTGTGAAGAGATATGTCAAATATGTAAAGAAATATGCAAGCCATGGCAATATGTCTGCCCTGCCACTACACGCTACAATGCCAAAGTAAGCGCAAGTAGGTTTGGTTAGTCAGCAACTACTACTCCTGCAACCCACTGCACTGCACCGGGCTTTATACTGCCATCAGGGTCCCCCGGGTCACTGCAGGTCATGTGCCCGCTGATGCATGCACGTGTAATTGTGAAGGTGACTGACAAGCTGAAGACACGATTCAACTCTTGCTATTGAATCCCCCTCGTTCCTTTGTCTCCCCTGTTCTTTGGACACGCCAATGGAATAAAGGATTTTTAACCTTTATCTATGAGGAGTGCCTTGGATAACAGATAATGTTCACTCCCACCGATCACACCCTTTCTGATAAAGATGGAGACTCTGTCCAGGACAATGGAGCCACAGCTCAATCCAGGGACCCTGATGACACGTCATCTGTGGTTACCCGCCCAGCCCCTCCACACTCACCAGGTCCCTTGGGTTTGTTGTGTCCACATGACCCACAGTGTGCTTTGTTCTCTGCCTGCTTGCCTTTTCCTGTCCTGTCCTCCTGCTGCACCACGCTCTGCACTCCTTTCTCTGCCATGACTCTTCAGAGGAGGGAAGTGCAAGGAGGGACAATAGAAACTTTGGCAAGCAGTCTTAGACTGTTGTATAACAACAGTGTACAGTATGTGGGCTTGTCTGTCTCTAAACAACTGGTCTTTGCTTTGTGTGAATGTGTGCAATGTACAGTACTGCAACTGTGGTGAGTATTAGCTTGTCTTCAGAGAGTCTAGTCAGAGCTGGTCTCCTATCTATACAATAACCTAGCCAACTATTGCATCACATTGTCTGTACAATGGCCAGCAGTTCGTGAACATATGAACTTAGTGCAGAACATGTGAAGCTGATAAGGCCTGTATATGGCCCCTTTATATAACTGGCTGTTGGTGTTCTTAATCAGAAAAATCAAAAAACACTGTAAGGTACCAGAATATGACGATCTGGTGAAACATGAAAAGCATGCTGCCTTTGTGCTCCACCTACAAATGCACAGAAAGAACAGCACCAAATAGACTGGTGACAAAAACACCGGGCCCCATTTCAAACACACTGCTCATAGCCTGAGCTTAGCATATAGGGCAGCATCTGTCCAATAGCCTTAGGTGTCACATGATGTTACGTCATGATGTCACTCACCTTTCTTTCATTCGCTCAAACCTCACCTATAGGCTAGTGGAGAATAGCACCATTTATACACGTACACTCCCTCCAAACGTGACTTTTTAAAACGTCGTATCCACGTTCAGAGATGATGTAGTGGTTTAAGGACTGCTCTGACTTTTGGGGAAATCGGGCCCGTTGGTCAACTTACCCTTTAAGTGACGAGAGGATTGGCAGAAAAAAAACAACACCAATTACAAAAAAGGTCTATCATCTTACATTTTATAATGCTAGTTGCCTATAGGCACTTTACATTCTGTATGCTAACATGTTAGCATGTGTACAGGAAAGAGATACAAGAGATGATTGTGGTGGCACTCCTATCTTAACACGTAAAAGGTAAGTTGACCAAAGAGCCGATTCCCAAAAGGTCGGAGCAGTCCTTTCAGAATCTCTTCTTCTACCTCTTCCTCACACAAACACCTTGCTCTGAGTCACGCTACGGGCCGGTCATGTCCTCTGTGCTGTCTCAACTGTCTGCTTGCTGATCTGAGCAGGCATTTTGCTGACCTTGTGCAAATTCCTGAACTGTTTCTGTCAGTTAATTCCACACACCCTACCTCCTTCTCACCTCCTTCCCCCGTCTCGTTTTGACCCCTTCCATCCTTCCAAGCCCCCTCTCTATATTTAACCCAGGTGAACCTGACACTACAACACATGTGACTGGAGTTTCAGAATGGGTGCTCTTCCCTGTTCGGTTTATTAAAACCCCTATAAAAACAGATTTATCCTCCTGTATTGTACCTCCAGAATATATCTACCCAAACGCACACACACTGAAACCTCCAACCCCATCACACACACTCTGCTGCCCCCCACACCAGATTGCTGCACTGAGCTCCAGGGTCACAGTGACACCCATTAATCACCCAAATACGAGACAGGAAAACAGCTACCACACAAACAACAAGACGGGGGTTGTAGTTGGCTGTAGTAACACAACCTAATGAATCATCATCATCATTTTAGCAGACAGTGGCCTCAAAAAAGCACAATCTAGGTGTTTTTTCTAATCAATATCCTTGTTTGTTGAAGAAAAGCCAACCCCTGTTTTGTGTACTTGTGGCCTTTTACACTAAACCCATAATTGCCGCCTCTGTACAAATGAGCAGTTCGGTGCAGTGGCACATGAAGAATGCCTCAAATACACTGTGAACAGTTTCCAGCTAATATAATTCATGTAATCCAGACCTACTGTTCACAATGAGGTGCCGCTGCACAATATGAGTCAATAATGGACAAAAAAAGTTTAACAGGCAGTTAAACCACATTGGCCAAACCTACTGATAAAGTGGAGGTCTGCAGGTCTGTGTGGCATATAGCAGGAGGTCTGTGTGAGCGTGAGATAAGGTCAAGAGCAGTCAAGTTACACCAAGAGAAACGATAGCCTGAATGTACAGTGCATAGGCTGGCAATGCATTCAGTTCAGGCCTCCATATTATGAACTGCTGCTCAGGCAAGGTTATTTTGCTGTGGACTTCAAGGTTAATGATGACGTTATTACTGGGCAACACCTGTTCCCCAGTGGAAAGCCATACTGGTGCCCACTGTATTCACACTGCCTAATAATAATACGAGATTTCAACTCTAAGGCAAACCAGTACGACCAGTGCTACCAGGCAGGGTGGGAACTGGTTTCAGAACTTCGGATAGCGACTAATGTCCTAAAATGTCCTCCACGCCGTGGGTAGGGCTTCATTCAAAAAACAAATCACCTCTAGTTTCACTTTCATATCGTCTGATTTTCCAAGCTTACAGTTTATGCATTTACCAGCGTGCGTAAAGGTGACAATGCCAAAAGATAACGGACTTTATTACTTTGCTGCTAACAGATCTTTTGTGGCATTGTGGATTTGTGGCATCACGTCTCCCTTTCGCATCAGCAGACGGGTGTTTAATTTGCCCTTTAGGTAGCCAGATGAGTCCACTGGTTTTCATTGTTCATGCGTCAGCAAGGACACTTTTGTCTGCTGTACGTCAAACACTAAAATGGCCAATCTAACTTTTATTATACACTAACTATATTTAGTGTCATACCATACAATCTGAGGATTGTACACTAAAAGCAATAACGCCACATTATGTGATTTACAGAGGGTATCGAGCCTCCTGACCCGTGTAGCCAACACTAATCGCCTAATTCGGTCAGAAGACACCCCTTAGTGTGATTTGATTTTAACTCAGTTTTTAGTTGAGGATTTCAGTGGACCAATGGGCCATACGCTTGACAGGCCTGAACTGGCATTGTAGCTCCGCCACACTCCTACCGCAGACTTTCACTCCCACCCTTAACGCTTGACTCCTGTCTATTTAACAGTCAAACGACCGCTGTCAGCCACAATGTCATAGCCATGCAGTTAGATCCCATAAGAAAATAACTTTTGGCGAACAATATTTTGTAAAAGTCACGTATTGCCTACCTTTATTTATGGGGCGATGCGCAGAGTTTCACAAAGCTGTGTGTCGCGCAATGGGGCACAGTGAAGGAGAAAGCAGACAGTTAGACTGGGCAGGCGCGACTCATGTTCACCGAGGGCGGGGTCGTTGTGTAATTGACATTGAGCAGAATACTGTTCAAGTATGTTTTGTGTTGTTGACTAAATCCTAAGTGTTTTTGGTGATCTAATGACAATGACAACACCCCAAGGAGGAATCCCTATAATATTCCTATAGGGACATATAGTGAGTCTTTGGTCCTCACTAGTACGTTTTTTAATAACGGTTTGGTACTTTGAGGTAGCTTTTCTCCCCTGTTGTGTCACTACAATATCCCTATAACATCCCCACAGGAAGGACTTATAGAACTAGTTTTACTGCGATGTTTGAATAATATCCTTATAAAATGTATTGTGGGGTTAATATATGCCCTGGTCCTTTTTCGCAAGGGCTGGTCTAAAAGTTCTAATGAAATATAAAAGGTCAAGTAACCACAAAAGGGGAATACCTAGCGTTAGAAAACTGAAATTCATAGGATAAATTGCTGAAGCTTGCTTAAACTTTGGCGGTTAAAGAAAGTGAAAATTGGTTAGATTAAAATGATTGATGACTGCCACAACTGTAACATGTGCCATTCATTTTTATAATTCAATGTCACATTTAATCGCCACAGTTTTATGATATATGGGATATTTTAACGTGTTTTTTTAGGACGCATCAGTTTTTTTAGCACATTGTTATGGAAATGCCGTACTGTATTTATTTTGTCGTAATAAGACTATTTCGCCACTAGAGGGCAATGGCCTCCCTCTGGCAGCATTAACAGTTGCACAGTTGGACTGCCAGCCGCAGGATTAGAATAGAAATAGGCCTGCTAGAATGGCAAAGGTGTTTTTTAGGCATTAGAAAACAATTAGCCTATCTCGTCAGGACTAACAACAAGTTAAGTAATTGGGTTTGTGGTATCCCCCTTTGTATTTTGTTCATATGAGTCATCTTGGACATTTCAGTTTAGTGTTTTGAATATGAACATGTCTCTTCAATGTAAGAAACAAGGGAGCCAAGACTTGCGATTATGTCATCAAGAGACCAATCCAGTGGTCAGTCCAACCGGTCTCAAATTCTATCATTTAGGCTTATTGGGGCCTTGGATGCCCGCCTGCTTTTTGTGTATTTTATTTTATTTTAGTTGTTTTGAAGAATAGGTAAATCTGGAAATGTGAAGGGGTGCAATTCTTCTAATAAAAAGGGCTATAGACGCAGTGACTGTGGCCATTTTATTTATAAAATAAAATGATTTATTTAAAAAAACAACATTTCATTATCAGTCAAAGGAATCGGATGGCCTTTCTATCAACTCTAAGTCTATGTGTGCCTACACCGTTGCCATGGTGAAGACTATGCGAATTGTTGTTGATACTCCGGCGTCATCAATCTGCGTGGGCAAATCCTCAGTTGATAAACAAGACAACTTCAAAGGTAAATTGGCTAGTTAATGGAAATGTAAACGTAAATATAATATACAGATGCCTACGTAAACTCATTACAGGTTTTCTTATTCCCACGTATTGCAAATTATTTGTCCGATGATCATGTTAACGCGTGGTTGTTTTTCATGCCAGTTAAAGGACAGCGGGGTCTCTCGTCGAGATAACCCTAACAAGAGCAGTTGGTTAGCAAACCTAGTTAGCTAACGTTAGCTAAGCAAAGTAAGCTAGCAGCGTCGGTGCTAGTCATATACTCAGGGAATTGCTAACGTTAATTATTTACAATCAGAAACATTAGGTAACCTATTCAGCTCAGTCATAGGTGAAACACGTTATATGCATCTATCTGTGTATATTGTTTGCTGGTATTGTAACTGTACATTTCTAATGATTGATTAAAGCAGCTTCTGATGTGCGAGGGGCCTTCGACGATATCTGGGCCCATCCCGCCGGATCCTTCTCTTTTCCCCGAGTACTACAAAAAACGACCTGCCTCCGGTACGATCAGCAGTAGCAGTGTTGCTTTTGACTTAAACTGGAGTAATTGTTATCTGTGAGCTTCCATATTACAGTGTTTCTGTTGTCAGTTGTGCATCAGACATATGAGTAACTGAGCACAACGCTCTTCACTAATGAAACTGTCATAGTAAAGTTAAAAATCTGACATTTCATTGTACCTATAACGTCACAATTTTAATCTTACAATACCAGATCTGTTTTTTTAAGGAGATGTTGTCCTGATCGGTCACTCCTATAGAACCACTTTATTAGTGTAACATCTTCCCTACATGTGTTTGAACAGTTTGTGTTACAAAGTATGCGTTAGCTACAAGCAACATTCTTCAATCATCTTTCTTCCTCCAGCTCGCGGTCGTTTAGAGGGAAACTATGATGGGACTTTGGCCCTGCTCTCAGGGCCGCTTGCCCCAGACCATGTGTTGTACCCCGGCTGCTACAGTTCTCGTACCCCTACCCATCCTCCCCGCATTGGTGCTAATGCCACTCACATCCTGGAACGAGGACAGAGAGGGGTAGTGGGGGCCCTCCTCAAACTAGAGGGGGTCTCCTTAACCCCTACTGCCCCTAAACAAAGTAAGTGCAACTGGCTTGTCAGTGCTGACTGCAGGTCCTTGTATCATCTCTGTAAAGCTGTGCTCTTAAAAGTTGGGGGGTTCTGTTTTGTTGTGAAGGATAGTGTCAGTGTCTGCTCTTGTTTCTAATTTTGATTACTGAGTGTTAAACATCTAAATCTATGATTATTATTATTATTAGAAATCGTTGTTTTAACAACATAGTTGCATTCATAGAAAGTCAGCAACCTGACATTATCTCCCCCATTGGTGTCTTAGCGATGGAACTCACAAAGCCTAAAAAAGTCATTTAGACAACATTTGTGACTCTTTGGTGTCCCTTGTCCCTCAGAACAGCTCGTGCGTGACTATGGCAAAGAGAATGTGCGGCGGCTCAGGGAGATCCAGAAACGCTGCAAAGAGCAGGAGGCTGAGAGAGCACACTCCCGCCCTGCTCCAGTCAAAGCTCTCTGGACTTCCCCCAAATACCAGGATGTCCCATCCAGGGTTATGGCCCAGCTACAGGTAAGAGGTCTGTTTGCAGGAAATAGACGTCCTTGAGTTATTTACTCTGGTTTACTTCTAATTCAGTCTCTCTCTTTCCTGCAGGAGGCTAGCCCATCTATTAAGCCACAATGTCAAAACTTTCTGAGGGGCCACTCTAACTGTGTGTCTGCTGCCCCCCCCAGACCACAGTCTAGTGCCTCTCCCTCTGCTTTACGACGCCCAGCCTCCTGCAATTCTATAGCGAACGAGAACTTGCAAGTAAATACATGTTTACTTTCAGATACATAAACAAAGAGTAAAATGTAGCATCTTGATTTGAGCACTTTTTTCTGCCAAAGAAATCACCTAGCAAACTTTGAGTTCTATTAGCTCCATAAAGTGCTTTATATGGATACAGTTACAGGTTCAGGGGAAGACCATGGACTTTATAAGCTATAATGCACGGGCTGCAGGAAAGACTGTGCTGCGTCGGTCCCAGTCATTGACAAACCTCAAAGATAAGCCTGTGCCCAGTGCAATCAAGGGACAGGTGCCTCAGTAGTGAGTATTCCTATAATAAATTCATAATAAGTTGCCAAATAAGGTATACGTAGCCAATTTGCCAGAAACATGGCAGATTTATTTTTTTTTGACATTTTTTTCTTACTCCCTTCTTTTCACTACCATTGTCAAATACAGTCTTGAGGAAAGGAAAGAAGAGTGGCGTAAGGAAGAGGAAGAGAAGAGGAGGAATACACCTGATCCGTCCATCCCAGCTGGTCACACCCTGATGCCTGAGAGGGAGAGACAGGATACACTGCAGTCCTTGAAAGAGAGTATGCTTCTGCTCCTGTTCATTTCTACAGTAATTATGACAACATTCACTTAAAGGAATACTTGTAAGTAATCATTGGCCTGTCTGATTATTTTCTGCCTTGTTTTTCCTCAGCCCACCAGGCCCTGGTGAGTGAGCTGCTGTCTCTCCCAGTCAGAGCAGATACTCTGAGCATTCGCTCACGTCGTGCTCATCTTGATAGCAGGCTGTCTGAAATGGAGGAGGCCATCAAGATCTTCTCCAGGGACAAAGTATATATCAAAATAGATTCCTAACACAGGCAGACCTGGGTCTTGTAGTACCATCTGTAGTTTTTTAATACTTTGAAGCTTGTTGTTTTATGGATTATTTGAATGTAAAGATGTAGTCTCATTTTGAGAATTGAAAAAAAATCTAGATTATGAACTGATGAGTTATTACATGAAGCACATGTCATGTCACTGAAGGCATAATACACTTTGCTACAGAATATGTTACCTTCCCATGGAGGGAAAATGGCAGATGTACTGTAAACCAAACTCACGAGGTCCCTGCACTGGTTCAGAATGAAGTCAACATTATTGAAGTATCATTGGTTGGCATGTGATTTGTTTTCCTTTGTCTAAAGCTGTTTTTCAGTTATTGATTGTTGATTATAAATATTTTATGATAAACTCACATTAGGTGTATATTTTTGAATTCTTGAAAATAAATGTCATTAAAATGCAGCATGGCGTTCAAGGAGACTCACATGTCTACTTGTCTACTACTATTTTTGTGCGTATGTGTGCCAATTAATTTCATACACACAGCCAATACACACTGCAGAGTGTGCACAAAGTATTTTTATTTATTCAGAGTTAATTTTAGAATGAAAAGTACATTTTTTTTAAATTATTCTTGACAAAATGCGGATGTCATCACTTGAAGAATCGCTGACGTCTTACGCACGCCCTGCCCCCAGACGTCGATCGGTCATTGTTTAGCTTGGGCTAGCTAACGTGCTACTTTGCAGCTAAGATTATAAAGAAAGTCATTAACCTTTCGTTCATGCCAATAAGAGCAATTTAATTTCCGTCATACAGTTGAGAACGCGACAAGTCAACGATGAGTAAGAGGAAAGCGCCCCAGGAATCCTTAAATGAAGGAATAACAGACTTTCTAGTCGGTATGTGATGGTAGGCGGTTGAGCTGAGCTAACATTAGCTAGCGTGTCATCTGTGTTCCATTGTTAACGTTCCAAGCTTCTTAATATAAAGATGGGTTGCTGTTTTATCCAGTATTTGTTAAATAAAACAAAGATATAATAAAATGATGTTTTAGCACTTTTATTAGGTTGGTAAGAGATTTCAAGCTTCTCTGACGCTGACAGTGCTGTCATTTAAATCCCTTCTGCTCCAGCTGAGTTGGTACTTCCTAGTGGCAATAAACTACAGATCCACCACCACCAGTGAGAAAGAAATCTTAACAGTCATATGCTGTTTCTCTTCCACTTCCAGAGCTGGCCAATTACGAGAAAAATGTCAACAGAGCAATACACAAATATAATGCCTACAGGTAAGATTACTCCCCTGAATTGCAGAGACTCAGTTCTCAGCAGTGGTGGTGTGTTTTGTGGAGAGTGGGGTTTTGATGACTGTTCAGAGCAGACAACAACATCTAGGAACAAGTATAAGGATGTCAGAAAACATTCACCAGTCCCAGGCAAGACAATTACACTATTAAATACATTCAGAGGCCATATGGATAGAAAATATACTGGATATATAGTATTTTTCTCTAGGTGACCTGAGCAAAACTTGCATGGGCCATCTAAAAGTTTAATAAGTAGGGGATGAAAGTAATTTGTCCCATTTTGTAAAAACTGGAATCAACAGAAGCAATTTATTACCCTGTTTACACATCATGTCTCTTGTGTCCTGTCTTTAGGAAAGCAGCATCTACCATTGCTAAGTACCCTCAGAAGATCAAAAGTGGTACAGAGGCCAAGAAACTGGTGGGTAGACTGAATACAATTTTAATGCCTTCAGTGGCTGACTTTGTATTTAGAGCTTTTGCCAAGTAGATATTTTTACAGGAAATTACCAGAATTATTTTACTCTCCCAAGTACAAAAATATATGTAAAGGAATTTGTACTTAAAATGTATTTATGTAGTAAGTACACATTTACACGCAATAATGCAGGACACAGGGAAAATACAACAGTCTTCGAAGTAGCTGTTGATGCGGTGGTTGGTCCTGGCCTAATTGACCAGCATGGTTTCTCAGCAGAAAGTTTTGGGGTCAGGTCCCTGGTTGTGCAACATCGATGGCCCTGTTTTTCACCCAGGCATGTTGCAGCACCTTCATGTAGGGCAATTGACAGCCAATATTTTTTTTGTGCAGCCAACATGTTGTAGCTTATCCCAGGAGTAGGAAGCAGAGGAGAACCAGAATGTGATAGAGGGTGTAGGATCCTTTCGATTATAGACTGATAAAATTTGACCAGGATCAGTGGTGAAACATTGAGCTTCTCTGATTGACACAGATACAGGATGCTTTATTGGGCTTCTCATCCCATTTGAGGGTGTTGGTGGACTCTGGGTTCTGGGTTCACAGTTGAGCCTATTGTTGAACTTCCTATCTGTGGTCTATTCAGTTTGATACTAGAAGCATGTTCCATATTTCAAATGAAAAATGAAGTTTTATTATGGTATGTCTTTATTTTTTGATACTTTTCTTGATACTTTTCATGGTGAGCTGATCAGATTCACTGGATCTCATTAATATCTTAAAATCCCTCAGTGATAGCCCTGTTGAACTGGTCCTGGACAGATAAATTGATATGTACTGTTTTGAGCAGGAAATACACCTGTTACTCTGCTTTCTTGGTGAAGAAGTTCATGTTGACATTCCATTTCAGTGTGGTGTCCCAAGAAGCTGGAAATTACTCCCCCATCATTTGTCCTCTCAACCACTAACGTGCTGTTATGTGGTACCCTCCACTGTAGCCTAAAAATGTTTGTCATGGGTTTTTGGCAGTAACAGAAGTTAGTTGCTCTGCACATCTTGCATAATCAGTGCCGATCACTTTGTTTAGTACATTCACTTGGTTTCAACAGGATGGTGTGGGAGCTAAAATTGCGGAAAAGATTGATGAGTTTCTACAAACTGGAAAGCTACGGAAACTAGAGAAGGTGAGTGTTGGTGCCTGGGAAAGCATTCCTACTAGACTGTATCAGAATTGGGTTTTTAATTAAAGTTTAACTTGCACGGACTGATGCAATGTATTTATATTTTCTCTAGATTCGTAATGATGACACCAGCTCCTCCATTAACTTCCTTACCAGAGTTACTGGAATTGGGTATGTCCTTGCATTCCCAGTCCAAATTCAAAACCTGTGATATGTGTAAAAAATGTGTGATATGGATGCTCTGTCAAATGCATTGTGACTAATCAAAATGCACTTGTTTATCCTTTCATTGGTAACACTGAAGGTCTAATGGCAGGAATGGGATGTGATTTAGTTGGTCATATAGTAGATGTTCTCTATGTAACAAACTGCATCTCTTGGGCCTTTCCTTTAGTCCTGCTGCTGCCAGGAAGTTCTTTGAAGAGGGAGTGAAGACACTAGAAGGTTTGTTTTGCAGTTGAACTTTAGACGTGCATTACAGTAATTTGTTGGAAAGCCACCAGAGCAACTCACCAGGGGGTTTCACATACTTAGTTTAAACTTAGTTAATACTTAGCTTATGTCATACATGCTATATATGACATATAATCTAATGCTAATGAAATATTGTGCACAGTACATATATGGGTCTGGCAGTATAACAGTATTGAAGACCAAGTAATTGTTCTTGTCCATTTTTGTTTTTTTAGATTTGAAAAAGATTGAGCACAAGCTAAACCATCATCAACAGATCGGACTCAAGTGAGTTAGACTGAATGTTCTTACAGCTATTTTCTACATTTTATTCCTTGGTATCGGAATTATCTCTGCATGAGCTGTCTTAGCTTTCACTGTCTTGAGTGTGTGTCTTAGCGTGAGCAGTGTTTAACAGGTCTTTTTACTTCTTTCAGGTACTTTGAGGAATTTGAGAAACGGATTCCACGAGTAGAAATGGAGAGGATGGAGGTGAGCATACGTTTAGATGGGTTTTTTTGTGTGTGTTGATATTCATGAAATTAGTTTTTATCCAGAGTTGTCTTACACTGTATTCATGTATGCATTTTTTTAGTCTCTGATTCTTAAGGAGTTGAAGAAGATAGACACAGAATATATCGGAACAATCTGTGGAAGCTACAGGAGGGGTAAAAATTTGCCTTGAACTTAATTTTAATTCATTTCAGTTCATGACAGAAATTGAAACTTTAGCACGGGCAATACTAATATCCACACATATTCATCTCTTTTTACTTCCATGTCAACAATTGCCAGGTGCTGAATCCAGTGGTGATATTGATATCTTGCTGACCCACCCAGACTTCACCTCTCAGTCTGAGAAACAGGTAAGAGTCTTCTCCGTTGTGGCTCTATGACCCTGTTGCACATGTAGTGTGTTGCCATGAATTTCAATTTCAATTTTTAAAATCTTCTTAAAATTAATTTCTTTCTACTGATATATTCTTCCCTGCCAGCCTAAGCTCCTCCATGCAGTGGTGGAACATTTTGAGTCCATTGGGTTCGTGACAGACACTCTGTCCAAAGGAGACACCAAGTTCATGGTAAGGCCTCTGCTTAATTTGCTTAAGCGTGCCAAGCCGTGTGTGTTTGATGTTGTGATTGGTAATGCAGTTAGTGCAGCAACCAAGTCAATACTGCCTTTACTCTGCTCAACATATGAAGTGTCATGACTGTGGTCACGATACGATGGCTCTTGTTTTTCCAGGGCGTCTGCCAGCTGCAACAGAGTGATGAAGATGAGGAAGAGTTCCTTCACAGGCGTATTGATATTAGGTGGATACCCGCCATATTTTATATTGCTCTCAACATTTACGTTTTATGCATTTTGATGATGCTCTTAGAGCAACTTAAAATGATAGATAGATACTTTATTGATCCCCGGTGGGGAAATTCTGGAAAGTAGTTCAAAGTTGTTCTAGTTACACGGTCATCTCTACCAACTACAGCACCCTGCAGGCTCAGTTGGGTTCAGATGTACTATAAATATAGTTAAGAAGCATAATTTTGTGCTATTATCTCTGTACCCTGTTATCTATCTTTCTCCTTTTCCCTTCTCCCTTGCCTCAAGGTTAATTCCCAAGGACCAGTACTATTGTGGTGTTCTGTATTTCACTGGGAGCGATATCTTCAATAAGAACATGAGGACTCATGCTTTAGAGAAAGGCTTCACTCTCAACGAGTACACCATACGGCCACTTGGGGTCACTGGTGAGTCATGGTCAAATGTAAACTGTATAGCAGAGATTTATCAGCACCATGCAAGATTCTGTTCCAGCCCAGTAAATCTATCATTCATCTATAATCAATGACTCATGCTTTCTAATTTTAAAATCTGTCATTGTTATTTGTGGATCTATTGTAGGAGTGGCAGGGGAACCTCTGATGGTGGATAGTGAGAGGGACATCTTTGACTACATCCACTATAAATACAGAGAGCCAAAGGAGCGCAGCGAGTGAAGCACAAGAGAATCTGCAGTTACATATGTGTTTGAAGCAGCAGTCACCTGCAAACAAAACATGAAGCATGTTTATGAATTCATACGTGTTGGTGTGTCACTGTTAACATGACATAATTTTAATTTACTGTTCAACTGTCATTTTGAAAAGAAAATGGCAGTGATAACTCATTTTAGTTATTGGTTTTGGATAGTTGTTTTTTTTCTATTTAAGTCTAACTATTTAAATCATCACCATCAATAGAATTTTGAGGTACACAATCATGCATCAAAACTGTCAAAATGCAGTTTTACCTCAGTTTTAATTCTCCATGGATCTATTTATTTGAGAAGATTAGAGGCTTCATTTTTTTTCAAGTTTTTGAAAAAGGTTTTTTTAATAACTATGTCTCACAGTACTTTATATATATACTATTATATACCACACTTAAATACTTTTTAATTGACATACCAAACATTGACTGTGAAATACCTATTCTATAAACTAGTAGTCTTGATTTAGCCATGCCTCTGTTACTGCCAAATATGTTGCTGTTGCTTTGTTTGTTTACCTTGACAACAATTAGTTTCCTTGAACGCAGAAACTCTTTGGTACCGTAGTGCAGGAGCGCTGTTAAGGCACAGTTGTGTTACACATGCAGACAGCACAGCAGCACCATTAAGCTGTGTTTGCCTTACATTACAGTACATATGCATCTCATTTATCATGTAAAATTGAAAGTAGGTGATGTTTGGGTTTAATAATTTCCAATCCAATATAAACTATCTCTGGTTGATGGAATTGATGCTTGTTTTATGGCACAGTTTTTGATGTTAATTTGGGACACAGTGGTCATAGATTTTTATATTGGAAATTGTGTGGATATATTGAGATCGAAACCTCAGTCATTGATGTGTGAAGAAGCCTATGTTATTTCCCTTCAACATAGCAATTGTTTACTTGTTTATTAATATGTTAGACTTAAAGGGAATGGTTTTATTATAGTATTTGGTGGTGTGATATGAACTGATAAGAATCAGTGTGTGTGTGTGTGTGTGTGTGCTAGGTCAGGAGTCATTATTTTTGTAGCTTCACAGTTATTCAGGTCCACTGCTCGTTAAATGGAAACCTTTGATTTACGATGTTTTCAGAAATTGTAATAAAGGTTTGCGTTTTACCAGGTCTGTCAACTGTTGACATAAAAAAATAAAAAAGAGGTGAACTACTTTTGTTCTGTTTTGGGTATGAGTGAAATAAATAAATGTAAATGAAAAAAATATGTGAATCTTCTCTTAACAGTTGTTTTTTTTTGTTAACCTTTTATTGGATGAGAAAGATGAAAACGGTGAAGGCTGGTCAAAAAGGTACTCTCATCACTGACTAGTTGAATAATGTGTTGATTTAAATTATTCCACAATGCATTTGCGGAGGATTTTGATTCAAGTGTTTTGATAAGTGTAATAATACATAAATAGGCCCCTCCCATGAAAATGTGTTGCTCTGGTACATTGACCTGAAAGCTAATGTATTTTATAATAATACCTTCAAATGTTAGCAACACAACAAATTATAAATTGGGAAAACGAGATTAAATGTAAGATTTTTGGTAGGCCTAGTATTATTGATATATTTTCCTCTTTTCATCTTGCTAAGTAAATTGTTACGTTAATTACTAAGGTCACCTCTTACTACCACTACTAACGTTACCACTGCTTAATGCTACAACTAGGTAAGCAGAAGCGGTAAAGAAGCTTGTTTCCCATTCATCTGCGTAAAGCTAGCTAGCTACTAGCTAGGTCCAATCCGTTATGACGATCATGAGCAAGTTATTTAGAAAGGTTGTCACGGTAACCAGCCTGTAACCGCAAGGCATCATGGTTCGAAATAAAATGCAGACAGAAACACCAGAAAAATAGACCAGAATGAGCCAATGGTTGTGTCCTATGCGTTAGTATCAGCCAATAGGAGGTTGTCAAGACAGCATTCTATGGCAGTTACACACCCACATTACTTTTGTGTCAACCACTTCGCGGGAGTTGACGCTGTAGGAGCAATCGTCTCTTTAAAAGTAGGCAAACAATCTACGGAGGAATATTAGGTAAATCAATGACTTTACATGTAATTAGCTACAGCAATATGTATTTATTCTCTTAAATATGATCAGAACGATCAAATTTGCGCTCGTGTGGCTTGTGAGGCTTGGCTCAGTAACGTTAAATGAGCTGCAAGCTAACGTTGAGCGTTAACTAACGTTAGTTAGTTAGTTAACGTTAGCTCATTCATTATTGGATCTGCATGGTGGCGTGGTGTTGATGACTAGTGATAGATTTTCATATAAAGCCTTATTCTAACCTAAGGTCCTATCTGTGTAAACAGGGAAACTTTGCATGAATTGTTTTATTTTTGGCATTTTTAACGTTAATGTAAGTGAGGCTATTGCCTATTTGTGCAATGCAAGATACCGAAGTTAACCCTAATTTTGCCAGTTGCCGCACAAGAGTGATCCCCAATCGAATCGGATCTTTAGTGTGGTTCATATTTCATGTTCATTTTGGTCATATCTCAAGGAAATTTCAGATGATAATCTTGAATGTTCTGCGTATCCATAGAAACTACGCAGAGCGCGCATCTAGCTAACCTGGTGCTGATGGAAGTTGTTATGCAACACAAGTAGAAATGGCTAGTTCCACTGGATGTCATGTGTCAGTTATTATGTAACGTCAACTTCCATTACTAGCTAGTTTTTTTATACTGGTTCATAGATCCCTGTGTCGGAGGATATACAAAGATAGTCTATTGATAACGACTATTGAGGTCTTGTGGGTGGATTGCGCCTTTGAAGAATATAAATACCCCGCTGTGTTTTGGTTTCCCAGGGCAACCATGACTGACAGAAAGGCGGTGATCAAAAATGCAGATATGTCGGAGGAAATGCAGCAGGACGCGGTGGAGTGTGCCACGCAGGCTCTGGAGAAGTACAACATCGAGAAAGACATCGCTGCATACATCAAAAAGGTAATTACGATTCACTCCGAGCTGGCGCGACCGAAACCCGCCGTTCACTTGCACTTACTAACGAGGTTCCAGCAGGGTTACTAACTTGACAGCTCGTTTGAATAGTACTATGGCAGTGAACTGGCTTCTCAATGCTTAACTGCCCGGGGATTATCGATTGTGACCGGTGAGGTAATATTGGTCATCAGATATGCAATGAATGTGTTGCATTCTTCATGCTTTATCACATCCAACCTGATATTTGCTGCTGTTGTCTCCACTCTTCCTCAGCAAACTTGTTGTTGGCTGCTCATGGGCAAATTATCCTATAATATCCATGTTTTGGACATCCATATGGTGGCAATATAATTATTCATTGATTCCAGACATATTTCTAGTCCGGTAGTTTTCAATCCCAGTCCTCGGGACCCACAGCCCTGCTGGTTTTCATTGTAACTATTGCGTCAAAGACGGATTTACAACTGGATGCAAGGTGAATGCAATACCTGGTAGGATTTTTTTTAAAAAACCCAAAAAACAGCAGTGCTCTTGGTCTGGAGGACCAGGTTTTGTTTTGTTTTTTTAAAGAAAAAAGAAAATGCTCTAGTCATATATCATTTGTAATAGAAATGAATTCTAACTAGAAATACTTGGACATAGTTGAATGTTATCTAGCATACCCTTTAACATGCAAGTGATTCTTCAACAACTGTAATGTCTCTGCCCCACCCAGGAATTTGACAAGAAATACAACCCCACCTGGCATTGCATTGTTGGGAGGAACTTCGGCAGCTACGTGACTCACGAGACCAAGCATTTCATCTACTTCTACTTGGGCCAGGTCGCCATTCTGCTGTTTAAGTCCGGCTGAGGGCAAAGCTCTCCCTTAACACCAATTGACCATAAAGTACTGACTGAATCGACAGAGGCTCTATCATTCCTGGTCAAGGGGCACCGCCTTTTTTCTGTGCTGCTTTCTACTTTGTTCTTGAAAAAAAAAAAAATGTGGCCATGTGATAAATGAAACACTTGTATTTATTTTTGTCTTGTTAACATGTCGGGTTTTTTAATTAAAGCGTAATCGTTTGGCTGTCTGAGTAGCTCCTGGAGTGTTTTTTCACACTGCAGCATTTAACACAATCACTGAATAAGGGAATGTCTAACCCACGCGTGCAGAGGCATTTGTTGACGCTCTTGGAGATTGAGCCTGTTGCTTACCCTTATTGCAGGCAATATTAAGGATAACTGAGCATCTCTGAAACTGCACAGGCCAAATTACATAATTTAAGATTCCAGTTTCTACATATGGCAAACACTGATTTTAACCAATTAAAGATCAGAATTTGTCAGTTTTAAGAGCTTTAGAACTGACTGCATCTAGTTTGAGTGTACAATTCAACCTTCTCAGTACTTCATTGGGCCGCAGAATCCCATTTCAGATTTTCCATTTGTTCTTACCAAGGGACAACTTAATCCTTAAGACTAAAATCACTGGCCATTGCATTGACCAATTTGATATCAATTAACTTACCTATGGCAACTGCAAAAGCCCTTACTAAAACCACAGGTTTATACCTGCCCAAAAGGTTATATATTGCTAGGATCCTTCCGTTACATCTGACATACAACTCCATTACACACAAAAAACAACTGTTAACGGTGGTATGGTACGCTTTATTACAACACATTTAGAAAACCAGCTTGTGTGGGTAGACACCATTGGACAGGCAGAAAGAAGAGCGCAGGTAGCCCTTAAGCTGAGGGACCTTCTTGATGAGGGGCAGCAGCTGTGAGTCCACAGCCTTCTGGTCCTCCTTCCTCTGCTCTGTCAACTGGTACTTCTGTAAATGAAGAGGAATTAGGGGGAGGGGAAATTAGTGAATAACCTGGAAATCATTGTTCATAGGTAAAAATAGAGATGATGCATACAAGTGTGTATTCTGAGCTAATACGAGTAATTCACCTCTTTCTCTGTATCAAAGATCTCTCCCTCCTGGTGGCGGGGCCTCCTCAGCCTCTTCTTCTTAAAGTAGGCATCAGACAGAGTCTTAGGGACCTTCATACCAGAGATGTCAATTTTGGTGGCGGTGGCAATGACAAATTTCTGGTGTGCCCTGCGCAGGGGGACTCTGTTTAGGGCAAGAGGGCCTAAGGATTGTAAAAGAAGAAAACATTGAAGTTAGAATAGCAGTATAAAATGCTCCAAGTCCCATGGACATTGGTGTGAGCAGTTGCAGTAGATAACACTGTATAACCAACACAGGAAACTAATGACTCCTAACAGCATTACCACCAAGACATTCATTAGTTGTCCTCACCAGTGACAAGCAAGAGACCACTTGAGAGCTGCTTCAGGAAGACCACACGCTGAAAAACAAGGAGACAAAAGGTGTCGTTTAGTATACATAATACATATACATCACAAGTATCACTCCACAACCCTTGTTTGTTTATTGCACACAAATGTTTTGCACCCAATGTTTTCTGCTTAACCACACTGGGGAGAAAACGTGACCTCTAAAAACAGCCGTTTAGGTTTTCATTCAAGCCTGAAAATGTTGGGAGATCTGAGGTGAGTGAACAGTCAAGATTTCTAAGATTTCATGACTTCTAAAACAAAGCCAATTAAAAACAGCAACTATTACTTCATGAAATAAGGGAATTTTAACTGCCCAACTTAATAGAAGCAAAAATAACTCCCTCAAATATACAGTTTGAGACTGGCATGGCAGTGAGCCACACCAAAACTCAAATAATGGGACCCTCACTGCATCAAGGATCCACAATATTTGTGCATTCAAGGAGACAATTTAATAGTTGCAAACAATTTACATAAATCTATCAAGCTGTTTTCAGAGATAAAGTCTACTTGACACATACTCCCAATTTTATCAAGAGTGTCCTCTGCCTGTCAGCTTCATAGCCGACACACTATTTAGGTCAGCTATTGCTCATAGTGTGTGGGCTCAGTTGCATGCTTCTCTAACTTGCCCATGTAGTGTTTGAGAGTGGGAGGGAGGGACAATGTCTGTGGAAGTAATAGTGTATGAGTTCTAATCAGTGATGTGGCACGCACGCACAAAACATTGGGTGCAAACCATTTGTGTGCAATAAACAAACAAGGGTTGTGGAGTGATCTGAAAGTTAGGGAGATAGTCGCAGTTTTGATCGCTGTAACAGCCGGTGTCCATCCCCATGTCGTGTGCACTTGCCTACTGAAAACAGCCAACAGAACCCTGTACTTTGACCCCATGTTCTTGTGATCGATATACAGGCATCCCCCTGGGAAACATGATGTCTTTGTATCACAATACAATTGAGGAACTACACCAGTTATACAGGGAACACTGCACCATCACCTGTGTTAAGTCCCCTCAAGTTTTTCCAACATTCCTCAGATTCACCAACAATTGTACTTTAGAAGTACTTATCCATGAAAGCATACAGACAATATTCAAAATATGTGAGTCCTCACCTTTCCACGGTGGCGACCAGTGAGCAGGATGAGGACAGTTCCTGGGGTGATGGTGGCACGCAGCTTCCTCTTGTGCTGACTGAAGGGCTTCTTCCCATGGCTCTTGAGCTTGCGGGGAACATCCTCTGTGGGATAGTAGCGGGGCTAGGGATGGGAGGACATGCATACACATTTTATCATCTTCACATAATTTCACTTTACGGTGATTGAAACATTTATAAATTGAGCCATTTTACAGTTACACAAACAGCCAAAATGCTTTGTGCACAGGGTATGTGGTGGTGAAAAATTTGATGTACTTTAAACCGGAGGTCAGGTCAAAAGGTGTGTATGTGTACACACAAGTTTATGTCTATGTGCCTCACAATACCGTACTTAAACTTAAGGCACATACCAAACTCCAAATAAAAAAAACTGCCATGATGATATTTTGTTTCTAACTGTCACAAGCTGTATGGGACTTCAATTTGAGGGAAACAAAGAATTACATAACACTCACCATCTTGCGCAGCTTGACAACACGAGTGCCTCCATTCTTGTCTCCTCCAACATTCTTGATGACCGTGGCTTGGGGCTTCACCCTCATTTTCTTTTCAGTCTGAAATAAGAGCAAAGTAATACTCTAAAGAGATACAATCCACAAGCAGAAGATATAAAGGCTTGTCCGCCCACAAATACAGTTCTACATATACATGCCAGTCCTCCTCTCACCTTGGTCTCAGTGGTCTTGGTTTTCCTCTTGTACATGGCCCTGCGGGCATACATGGCGGAGCGGGAGTAGCGACCAATGCCCCGGGCCAGAACCGGGTTCCGGCTCCCGTGCTTCTTCTTGGCAGCCTTTTTCTGGTCTCCCTCTGCCATCTAAGGTAATTCAAAATAAACAGATTTAATTACAATGCCAATAGTTCTCCATCACAACGGAGTGGCCTTTTAACTTTTGGAGCATTCACGTTAGTCATCTTCCCATTGACATTAACAACACATTGAATTGATATACTGCAAAAAATTAACATTACCTCAACGTACTAGCAAGAAAGTGAAAGTGATACGGAATAGTTTGGACGCGTGTTTAATACAACAGGTAGAACCAATGCAAAGCAAGGCATGACAAGTGGCTAGCTATTAGCTACCTAGGCTAGTAAGTTGCCTAAATTGTTAGCCGGCCACTGAACAGCCCATTTGACAGGTTATAGAGCATATTGACAGAAAACATAATGGCTTGACAGCTTAATCATGGGGCCAAATGAAGTAGGAAACTCTTGCAATGAACGAAACGTTTCTAATAGCCACCTAGCTAACGTTGGTGATCAACATTGTGCCTGACATTACAACGCGTCCACCATAGCACGAAGGCTACCCGGCGGCCTAGGACTGCCGATATACAGAACTCTTTATTACAGAGTCCTAACAAATAAAATAGTCCAATAATTATACCGATTGAATCATCTAGACATATACATTGATCTCCTGATGTTTGGAAATTGTGATGTTTATTCAATAACGGAGATGAAAACAGATTTTGCTACCACAGTAATGAGAGGGCAAGGCTTCCTTACCTTTGCTATGAAAAAAAGACCGACATCCGGGGATGTGACGTATATAAGGACGCTGAATGATGACGTTGACGTAGACAGCGTGGTTTTCAAGGTTTTCGTGGTCTTTGTAGTCCACATAAAAACATGTTGTAAGTAAGCGCCCTAGGTAATACAATTTTCTTTTCACGGCCCATGGTGTAAACCATTTTCTTAACACACAGACAGTCATGCGCAAATGAAAGTATGAAAACTAGGTTTTTCTGATTAACTCACTGGCATCCATTTAGTTCTAATGAAGGTTTATATAAATATTTCAAACTTCTTTTTTTTTTTTTAAATGTACTTTATTGAGAGATGTTGTTTGACATAGAAATCATTCATTCATTGCTTGAGCCCTGACGTTCATATTTTTGGGCCAAATGGATCCCTGACATGTAGTGAGAAAGAGTATTTTAAGGCAAAACTGAGTTATAGGGATTTCCTCCACATAGAAACATTCAATTTCCACAACCCTAACTCAGACCCAATACATATTATATTTATATTATAATAATATGCTAGAGGTAAATGTGGCCTAGGAGCTAGGTCTATATTCAAGGCACACACAGAAACAGACTCACTGACCAGCACACTGGCACACCAGTCTAGGACAGACACACACGCTTGCCCTCTATGCAACATTAGACCTCTATGCAACATTAGAAATCATATTATCATATTTTCATATAAACAGACAGAAAAAGTAGCAAAAAGTGCTTTGTATGTTTGACCTTTTCTGTGCTATGGTAGACACAGCCAGCAGAGCTTCATCTTTGTAGGGATCATTTGCCATTTTATGTTTGTATAAAAATTGTGCCAAACTAAAGTTATTCTTGTGTGTGTCAACAGGATAAAACATTTCTCATGAGTGGACAGTGTTCTCTTTATTGTGTAGGATATTCTTCTACAGGTATTCAGACAGCTTCTTCAGTGAGCGTTTTCAAGGATGATGGCAATGCCCTGGCCACCGCCAATGCAGGCTGAGCCAACAGCATATTTGCCCCCTCGGCGCCTGCAAGAAGAGAAACAAATTATTCTAAGCTACTGAATGGACAGACATCTCAATTGAGATACTATACACAGTGAAACATACTTAAAGCTGAAAATGTGGGCGGTAATATCAAGGTTACCTGAGCTCATGAACCAGATGGGCAGTGATGCGTGTTCCAGAAGCGCCAAGAGGATGTCCAATGGCAATAGCTCCACCACTGACATTGCTTTTCTCTGGATCCAGTCCAAGGGCCTTGGAAACGGACAGGTATTGAGCGGCAAAAGCCTCATTCACCTATGCAAAGCAAAGAAGAGCTTAGAAATCCATAACCACTCATGAATTAATACACATCAGTATGGATATGAAATGTAGCATGATATAAACTACAGAAGGAAGTCACAGAGATGCAGTTATATATTTTTTTGCGTTGCAGTAACATACCTCAACAAGATCCATGTCATTGAGAGATAGGCCTGCTTTTTTAAGAGCTTCTGTGATTGCTGGAACGGGGCCTAAAGTGGTTAAAAAGGATACCAGAGATTCCCACTGTCAGAAGACATGCCATACAATACCATGACATTTTATTATTCTTTTTTATTTAAAAGGAATGCATAAGAAATTTGCTCAAATGCTACACTGACATCCTTCACACTCGTGTCACTCACCAATTCCCATAATGCTTGGGTCACAGCCTGACACATGATAGGCCACTATTCTGGCCAATGGAGTGAGCTTGTGCTCTTTCAGCGCATCCTCACTCGCAATCACAACAGCAGCAGCCCCGTCAGATACACCCTGGAGACAAAGACAAGCATGTTGTATTTGGCATTTTTCATTGTAGTTATGAGAATACTCACTTGGTATATTAAATGCTCTTTTACTGTCTCTCAACTATTGCCACAGAAAATTATACTGCAGCAAGTGATATAATTCCTAAAGAAATTAAAGAATAAAAGGTCCAATGTACGAACCAAACCTAAAAAGGATAGACCCATCCCAAATACCACAAACGTGAATAGATATTCTTTATTCCCACACTGATTGCCTGGTTTCTTAATGTCAGGTAGCGCTGCCCCATTTACCATGACTGGCCCCATTTAACGTGACTATCAAATCCAAGAATAGAGAACAACTTGACAATCTTGTCATGTTGTATTGGAGAGAAGGAACAGGGCTCGCATTCATTACTGTCAGCCAAGTCACTAACAGGCAGTCAACGTCCAGGATCTTTATCCATCCTCTGCATTCTTTTGTTTTGAAATCGTACTTCGGTTGTTAGATTTTACATTAAACACGTCGTGGAGACACAAGAATGCAATCTGCGAAAGACCCTATATGACTTTTAAATACATTTTGAAGTTGTAATATATTTGTTTACATTTTCATTTTTTGGAAACAGTGGTATAAAATAGACTTCTGAGTTCCCATGGAATGAGAAACTTTGCTCAACTGATAAAACTCAAAAATTTACAGACCGATGCTTTAAATACGAAGAGTCAACAATTTGGTGTTCTGGACTCACTGATGCATTGGCAGCAGTAACAGTTCCTCCTTTCTTGAAGACTGGAGGCAGTTTGGCCATCTGTTCAAGTGTAGTCTGGGGACGGGGGTGTTCATCCTGAGCCATAGACATCTTGCCTTTCTTGGCCTTCACATCAATGGGAGCGATTTCTGCTGTGTAGTGACCTGCCTCATGTGCTGCAGATATAAAAAAAAAAAAAAAAAGTTAAGATCCCAACAATAAAGAATGAGCTTGACTTCCACAGGGCAGTAAACTTATTGACCAATGTGTCTCATCTCGAGTGACAGGGTGTGTGTAGGGTTACCAGACCAAGCTCTATTAGAAATTAAGTTGTTCTGACCTGCCTTCCACTTTTGCTGGGTCTGGTGTGCATACTTGTCACAGTCTTCTCGTGTGAGCTGGTATTTCTCTGCCAGGTTCTCTGCTGTGATGCCCATAGGGATCTTGACGTGCAGGTCAGTTAGCCCCGCCCACAAAGTGTCCTCCAGCTGTCAAGGAGATGGCGAGAGGTTTATCGTGTGACAGAGACATTTTGTTTCTTGTTCAAGGCCTTTGGATTTAAATGAACAAACTGTGTTCATGTCCATGACATGGCCTCCTGTATGTGATAGTTGTAAAAAAAATAGGTAATTGTGGTGAGTACAGGAAATTAAAAACAAAAAAAACAAACACAAACCTTGAGGTCAACTCCAAACTTTGTACCAAATCGTATGTTGCGAACAGCGTATGGTGCCTGGCTCATACTCTCCGACCCCCCACACAAGACCACCTCTGACTCCTTCAGGCAGATCTCCTACAAACACACAGACAGCACACTCATCTTTGGTTTTGTTCCAGAGACACCTCATATGTAAAGGTTCACTATTTAATATGATGATCGTATGAGACATTGTGACTGTACTAATGCAGGGAACAAAGTAAATGTGACTTATTTGTTTATTTTGTATAGGTGCAGCAGTACACTTTATTGTTTCTGCCATATTTTCTTCCTGGTGGAGAGGACTTCTGGCTGCACTAATACGGTGTTTAACACAAAACAATCATTTTGTCATGTCAAACAACTGTTAATGGAAATTCTTACTTGAGCGCCGTTGATGATGGACTGAAAACCAGATCCACACAGCCTATTCACAGTGAGAGCAGGTACTGGGATGGGTACGCCACACCTCAGACCCACGTGACGTGCAATGTAGGGTGCATCAGCTGAGCTCTGAAAAAAAAAAAAGGGGGATCTGTATTGATCTGAATCTGTTGTTGTTACTGTTGTTGACAACATGTTGAGTTCAGCTGACCGTTGGCTTTGCAGTACCTGCATGACATTCCCCATGATGACACTGTTTATGAGTTCTGGTGCCACACCGCCTGCTGCTAGGGCAGCCTTGGCAGCATGCTCAGCCAGATCTGTTGCACTGTGGTCCTTCAGCACACCACCATAGGTACCAAATGGAGTACGCTTGGCAGCTACAATAAATACACCTGGAGAGAGACAGAGGCTTAACTTGACAGGGCTCCCTCATACAGTGAGTATTCTCATACCCTTACACTGGCACTACAAGGGTACGTGAATAGTCACTATATGCAGGGAGCCCTGTCAACCTGACCTGGCCTACAAGACATATTGATCAATGAGTCATCTAAACATACAATACTATCCAGCATTTGTTATGGCTCTTATCTGTCCTGGCAAAAGTGAATATTGACATTGGCAATATTGACAATGATGCATGCTATGTCACCTTTGTTCCATAAATTATGTTTTTGTAAAGAATTTTTGAGAATTGATATCAATTAATTGATTTGTACTCAACATAAAATGAAAATGCATTACAGTTTAGCAGATTCATTGACAGGAATCCACACGCATTTCAGTAAACTAACAAGTGGAACAGACAGTGAGATGAATGTGAGGTAAAGAAATAATTTTGTAAATGAAAGTTGATGACGTAAATGAAAATATAATACTGGAAAGCAGTGACATGAACATTTTCTAGTTAAACTTTTCTAGTTAAAAATGGTATAGAAGGGGATTACATTCGAGAGCTGCTGATACTTTTTTCAGTCACCTTTACCCTATTTTGTAGTATTATACAAGACCATACATCAATCCTGGTGTTAATATCTAAATTTAAATAAAGTGTTGACTTTACAGTGGTAACACTCAGTCTTGATTACAGTGATTGTGGATTGAATTGCTGTACAAATTAGGTTACGTTGGTGAAATTAATGAATCAACATATAGCTAGCATTACAGCAGCGCGCATTTCTGGTTACTTGCTAAAACTGAAACACTTTGTTTACCTCTGAGAAGTGCCATGATGTCGATTCAACAATCCACCAATGTCAAGTACTAAGTATTTGACTTTCCTCTGTGGCACTCTTAATCAACCTGAACAATGAGAAGCCCGACCTTTCCCCCAAATAATTTGCCTGGTCAATTTCTACAACTAAAATTTCTGACAATAACATTCGATAGAATAACACGCCTGCTAAGTAAACTTAATAACTTTTAAAGAGTAAAAAGTTACACAAAACCGCAAATAAATTGCATTATTTTTTATTAACCGTATTTTCAACGTAGCAAATATTTTACTCATCTAATTTTCTAAATACTCGAAAATGCTAACACGAAATCTGTAAAATAGACTGTTTAACGTCATCTCTCTGCGCCATCTCTGCTGTGTCGCTGCAGCAGCAGTCAAGGAGACAGACAGTGACAGATGATTTGTAGATACATGTGAACATTTTTGATTCCGACTATGTTTTTATAGTGACCCAACAAAGTAAAAATCATGTCTCTCGCTTTATCGCGTTCTCTCTGCAGGGTTTTATCCCGACAGACTGCTCCACCAAGGTGAGTAGTTCCAATAGGATATCGACTCTCTCTGGTAGCTATGCCAGCTAGGTTAGGTTTTGCTTGCCATTCCATGCCAGCATAACCATTTGCCAAATTTGAGCTGTGGTTGATACATTTGTCTCGTTCAACAAATGGCTTGAACCGTTACCGGACACTCTGGCCGGTGATTAACAAACGTTATGAGGCTCTTTGCTAGATGAATGTGGCTAGTAAGACAATCAAATGTATTGGTCAGTTTTCGAAATCACTAGAGAAAGTTAGATTCCTACCATGGATGTAACACTGACTCGTATTGTTCTACAGCATTTCGATGGGAGAAAATGGTTATGCCATACAAAGGCCTTGGTTTGCATCGGTTATGACACTGAAGACATCTGCTCCGCTAAGGTATGTTGGTTTAGTCCAGACGATATAACTGACATGTCATAACAAGTAATGACTTAAGATCTCTGCTTTGTATTACCTAAGAGCGGAGCCCAAAAAGAAGAAGAAAGTGGACCCCAGGAGGGAGCAGATAATGAGAGAGAGGCTTAGGAAAAGGCTTAAGAAGATGGAGAAGGTTCCACCTGAGCTCATCCCAATAGAGGACTTCATCACTCCAACCAAATGCCTGGATGACACGAGGTGCAGTTTGTCATTATTATATCATTTTCATCATTTATCATCATCATTTATATCATCAATTTAATGAAATCAACTAAATAATACAAAAATAGTGCTTTTTGCCCCACCAAATCCTATTCAATTGATTCACTAGGAAGTAGGTATTTTGTATGCCAACATAAAGCAACAGGATTGCACTGACTGACCTGAGGAATATTTTCAAAATGAAATCCTTAAGTGAGCTGGACAAAGTCATCCATGCTTTATTCTATTGCTTAAAATCTCTCATCTCCAATTTGTACAAAATGCAACAGCAAGAATTCTCACTGGAATTTAGCTTAGGCTTGCAAAATCAGTTAATAATCCTTTGTATAGACAATTTTTTAAATCACTTCTTAAAACACATTTTTCCTCAAAGTGGTTTGTAATTGTTTTTGAAAAGTGCTATATAAACATTATTTTTACTATCTATTACAAAGGGAACGCTCTGCACCAAGGCTGTCCTTTGAGGAGAGTGAGCGTCGAGCTCTGCTACTGAAGGAGTGGTCTCGTTACAAACAGGTTATCTGACTTACCTATCACAGCTCCATCACTGAAGAGTTGCTTGTAACCTCTGCCCAAATTACCCCATCATGGACAGCTTCATTTGATGTGCTTACCAAACTCCGTTTCTTGCAGAAGCAGCACATGGCTGAAATGGAGGCTCTTGAACTTGCTCTGGAAGCCCAGAGAGAAGCACTGGAGGAACTGAGGATTGAGTCAGAGGAGCTTTACCAGGCAGCGCTGAAGCCTGACCTTCTCTTTCCCTTCAGTCGCGAAGGACCGAGCTACACGCCGCCTGAGGCCAAGTATGAAGCACCCGATGGCAAATACAGTGACATAACCAAAGTCTACACTCAGTGATGAAAGTGGAACATGTAGATGCAGTTGGTGTGTATATTGTCACTTACTGTGTCCTTGTTTATACGTGATTCAACAAGACAAAAAGATGAGAAAATCAGATTTTGCGGCTTTCAACAGCGTAAGTGCTGAGGAGGGAACATATTTTCTTGAACTGAAAAAACATGTTTGTTCTAAAACTGTCACGCTTATGATCACCTCTGTTCGATCATAGATTTGTATAAAATGTGTGAACATTTATGAATTAGATATACTGAATCTAGTTATAGGTTGTTTTTCCACATTCATGTCTCTATGAAACATAACTTGTAAGTAAACCAATATAATTAAAGATTTACGTTGTTTTTTTAATATGCTTTGTTCCGAATGGTGTACATTTAATGGCATTAAGTAAAACAATGGAAGGCACATCCTTCATTACTGAATCATGAAAACATTTATACATCCTGCCAATCTGACAAGACTATAGTCCCTTTCTTACATTGAACAGAGTAAAACAGGTCAGTCACTGTCAATCACACTTCTACATCAACTCATTTATTGAAGCAGAATGCAGTCTGCTGCTATGCTTCCATTCACCCAACCCGTTGTATGTAACATTTGATTGATTACAAAGGATAGTAACACCTACACTGAAACCATGTCACTGGTAGAATACTCGGTTCACACTGATTAGATTGTACACACGATTGAGCACCAGATGTTGCTGTCACTAGTAAAATATACAAATCTGTTGTACCTGTCAGTGAAAAACGTATGCGGCCATTTTTAGATGACAAACCAGGTAGGTGTGCAACCTTTAATGAACTAAATCCAAAGTAAGAACATGAGCTACTTTCAGAAGACTATCTCTCAAATCCTTCTAAAATTGGAAATAACATTGATAGATAATATCTAATCAAATACTTACATTTCAACACACTTCCATCAATTCACTGCCACGTGATTATGTTCTGGTAGCTAATCTATTATGAATCCAATAAGAACAGGGTTCCTCTGGCCTACATCAAAAGTTTGCACCTTACAAGGCCATATAAAATAAGAAAACTTATACTATGATTTCCTGCCTGCCAACATATGTGTGGGTATAGCAGCATCCCCCTGAAAATAGCTAGAGCTTGCGATGACTGATAACCAGAGTCTCTCCAGCATATAGGGGCACTCATGGATTTTGTACAGCTACAGTGAAATGTATCTTGATTGTTACTTTCACTGTGGTCTGGCTACCAAGGTGCCAAGACAGCACCTCACTAGCAAGTGTTTAGGAATCCTGAGGCTTTCCCTGGTTTAAGGGCATATGCCAGTCTCTGGGAGGGTCTTGTCTCAGTTTCCAAACTGGGGTGAACTTTCTCTGCTCTGCCACTCTGCTCCTTTCACTCCTCTGTAAGGCCTCCTGCAAAACACACATTAGGAGTATGAGTTGATTTGTACAGACATGAGAGGCCTAAGGAGAAGACACA
The DNA here is from genome assembly GCA_900660455.1 of Gephyroberyx darwinii. Lineage (NCBI taxonomy): Eukaryota > Metazoa > Chordata > Actinopteri > Trachichthyiformes > Trachichthyidae > Gephyroberyx > Gephyroberyx darwinii. The sequence continues at coordinate 11,869 of CABFOQ010030443.1, read as the reverse complement.
AGATAGAAGTCTGCTTCATCAGTATAAATACAACACTTATTAAGACTTACTTAATACCAGTTATAATATAATACCAATTTCACAACTGAAATAAATGTGTGAAACTGCAGACCTATCAGAATATAGCTCAGCATGACTGGGCTGATTTCTCACTGGGGGAAAACCCAGAAGAAACTAACATTTTCAATACATCTAAACCAGATTTTTGCTATAGCCTGCTGTATTAAAGACCTTTTGATCGTACCTTGGCCTCTGTGCTTCTGTGTTTCTCCCATTCTCTGCAATTGTAATGGTCCTCTTTCCACTGCTGGCAGGTCGGGGATGTCCCATAAGTATAATAGTGGTGGAAACGGTTCCACACGCTTTTGCAGTGTTTAAACTCACTTATGTAGTCCTCACAGACACGAGGTGGCTATGTGGACAGACAGAGGTAGGAACTGATTTATCTAAATAACTTGTACAGGAACCACTGTAAATAATCTAAACAACATGTAGATAATCTTAAATCTCCTACTGCTGTGCTTTTGATCAAGGTATACATCATTTTCTTTCTCACATATTTATAACTAACGTGTTCAAAGGGACTAGTAACATTTGATAATATACTGTTACAGCATATTTAAGGTCAACCTGAGGGCGCTATTACAATTTCTGTGTGCAGCCTGTAGCATAAATGAGGCTTTAGCTAACCGTACCCAAATAATAACAGCGCCTCCTTGTGGTCGCTAGAGATGTATCTCCGTGTCCAGGCAATGTTCAATGGCTATTGATGGATTTATTCATTTCAATGGCCCATTTCAGAATTGGACTGGTTAGGTTGTAGTTCGAAGTGTCTGCCTTCCCTGAAAATCGTGAATCAAAGACAGATTTGGCTATCGTGGCGCCTTCTGTGTCCTCTCTGCGACATGGACTACGGGTGAGGTAACGCCAGCTAGCAACATTAGCTAATCATCTAGCTAACTAGTTTATTCTGCTTTGACACAGTTCACAGCATAGTAAAAACAGCACAGGTTCGTCGAGGCATAGAAAAATCCTATCCTAATCACATTGCGCAATGCAATCAGTCTTACCCTCCAGTGTGTACTTTCTGACCGGTCCATTGCCTGTAGCTACTAGCTTATCCTTGACAGTGTGGTCGATGACGAAAAGTCAAACTACATTGGCCAATCACGTACTGGTATTCCGCTTAATCCCGCCCATTTGATTTGACCCAAAGGAGATAGGCTAAGATAAATAAAAAATAAAAACCATGCCATATATTTAAAACAGTATTTTATTCCAGTCTATAAATAAACCAAGCAAAGAGATTTTTTTTCTGTATAACAAGCAACTTATTCCTATATCTAAATCCAACAGGCCCTGAAAGAAAAAGCCTGAAACAGAAAATAAATCCATCATCATGAAAAACTGGTGTAGAGAGCCCTTACTGCTCCCATTTTATCATAAGGGGAATGGGGATGATTTGGAATTCAGGGTTCCAAACAATGCAAGGAAAGAATTTACAAATTATCAAGATGCAACCCAACCATTAGGAAAAAAACAAACCCACCATACATAATTCACCCCAGTGTAAGAAAGGTCATTCAGATCTGATATCAAAACAATGCTTTGTGTTGGTGGGGTGGCAATGTAATTTATTCCCTGGGTCAAACCAGTAACCCTACACTCTATTATTGCCAGAGTTTTAATTCAATACAATTCCAACTCAACACCACAACTGCAATTTCCAAGGGACAACAAATTTAAACTCTGTGCTTTTGAATGCCATTTTCTTTACTTTGTTGTGTTGGGTGTACAATAGATATGGGGAGTTTATGCACATAAACCAGTCTCTTCACTTGAAATGAAATCAAGGCTTTCTACCCTTCTTGCGTAGTGACTGTCCTTCACCAGAGAAGGCAATGAATCTGTTCATGGCATCATCCTGAAAGTATAAAAGTAGACATATCCATCATATTACAACACAAGCCTTAAATACAAGACAATGATTTAGAGTGCTCTTGTTAAAATTAAAGATAAATCACAGTAAAACCTTGTTTATCATCCCAATTACTTACATCTTCTGTAATTCTCTTAGGCAGAGGCCTCGAGTTTCGAATGAAGGTGATCCTGCCAACTTTGTACTCATAGTTGGGAATGCCTCTGTATGACAAAAGGTTAAAGATTGATTTTAGATCACAGATTTTAGACACAAAACCAAATGCAATATTTCTATATTGGGTCAAGGTTTAGAGGTGTGCTGTACATGAAGAATAGACAATGTAGTTATAATCAGTATAAAATATTGATTTTCTTCTAACCTTTTAATGTCACTTGGGTCAATAGGAGCAGGGCTGGGCTCAATGCCTTTCTTTTTGCCATCCAAGCGATTACCAGAGCCAGTGAAAGCCTGGGTATTACAAGATTTAAAATAAAGAAAATAAAAAAATACAGATGAAGTTGCACTGACAACAACTATATGGGCTCAATATTCATGAAATATATATCATATTTGCCTATGACTCATAGAAATATATACACGCACTCTGAATCCCATGTCCATATCAGCATAACTGCTGGGATCTGCTTCTTCCTCCTGTGAAGAGAAGAGAGAGGGTTTTGTCAAAGTGTCCATGGCACAAGAACTCATCGGTAGCATCATCCATTCCTAGACAAAACCTGTTTGGTCCTTACCGTTGGTTCCTCATAGTGCTGAGGTCGTCTTTCAGGCTCTTTGTAACCCAGTGGAGCATCAAAGTCCACCTGAAAAACAGTCACAACTTAGAAAAATAACTACGCCGAGTACACAATAGAGTAATTCACTGTTGTTTTATGTTTACTGGTGCGAGGGGCAGTAGATAGAGGGTCTTACATTCATATCGCACTCAATGATAGATACTGCTTTATCTGGCTTGGTCTCCATTACTCGCAGTTCATAGATCTGAAACAAATCAGGCAGGCTTCAATAAACAGGCAAATTCAAATATAAAAAATAATTGCATATTAGGCAAATACTATTTCTTTTGAATAAATTGATTTTCAAGTATTACTTTTTCATTGTAGTTGATAGCGATGACATCACCAGTTGTCAAGCAGGCAAAGTTTCTCAAGGCATTTTCCAACCTGTGAAATAAGTAGAAAGTACATTAAACACTTCAACATTCTTGCAGTCATGTAGTAAATGCCAGGTGATCAAGGTCATTTTAATAATCCCTGCTAATAATCATACACTGCTTTGGGGTTTGTAATGTCCAGGAAGTCTGGGCTTTGCGGCTGGAACTTGGAGTAGGTGGCCACCATAAGGTTAACACTTTCTACTTGGACTAGACCACCCTCCTCCAGCAGGAGATTCTGCATCATCTGCAGGAAAAAAAAACAAATATCAAAACAATTTACATCATGATCTGGATTAATACCTGTTACAGACTGTGGAAGAGAGCATTATCATTTAATTAAAGCTTTGACAGCATTAAATGCCTAGTCAAATTGCATTCAAGGAAATTTTCACCCTTGGATACTCTTACAGTTACGTATCCTCATTCTATGACCAAGTGTTGTTAGCTTTTTCTTTCCGCATTTACAAGAAAGTCTTTTAACAACCCCTATAGAACGACCGTGAACCATTTAGCTGTGGGTTGTACTGAGGAGTGCAAGGTACATCACCAATTGCTGTTTTAAAGTGTTGAGGTGTTTTAGGGTGCAAACAAAATCGAAAATTTAAAGTATTGTTTTTAGCATATACCAGTTGCAAAAAAAAAAAAAAGTATTTAAGCTGAATGGAGAGTCATCTCTCTTTAGTCTTCAGCAAGGGATCATAGTATTAGCAAGATATTACTTGAAATTTTAATAAAACATAATGGATTTAAGGACTGCAAACATTTTCTGCTTCTTCACCTCAGTCATTTAATAACACCTGTTGTGTATTTATCCCTCACATGTAATTTATTTATTGGTAAATGTTCCTGCAGTGGTGATAGCAGACAGTTTAGAATTTAGTCAATTTCTCCCCCTGTGACACTGACATACAACGTATTGCTGTACTTCTTACCCAGTGTGGTAGATAACAGATTCCCTCATCTGCCACAAACTCCAGAACACCACAGTGTGTCATTCTGTCTGAGTTCTTGTTGGTTAACTTGAACAACATTGGATAGGTGATGTTAAGCCTGCCTGTATGGGAGAGGAGCAGAAAGGTGAGATTCATAGAACACATATAAAGACTTTTTAGTATGTTATTATGTCATTAAAGTTGCACTTACTGAGCTGGTCAAGAGCAGAAGGCGGCATTATTACTGAAAGAAGACAATTATTAAATCAGACAGACATTAACAATATTATTACCAGATTGCAAAGCTTTCATAACGATCTACAGAACAATATAAGCTCTATCATTCGTGGAACAACTTTTAGTCATTTAGATAGCCTGGCTAGCGTCATCTTCTGTTGTCAATATTATAAAAGGCATACGAAGTCCATCAAATCCTTAATCCTTTCAATAACGCTTACTTTTGCCTCCTTTCTCCACATCTGACCGGTCGTTTGGACCTGCCAGCATGGACACCGAGTAGCATCGGTACTGAGTGGAGAAGCGGTTTTGGAAAGCCCGTGGCATCGGGTGGTCGAAAACGTGGAAGGAAAACTGTGAACAAAAGCACAACTTCTTCAACCACACATATCTGCGAGCGATACACGAATTTGTTAGCGACATACGATTATTTTCACTTGTATCATGACAGGGCATCTTTCTGTCTCTGGTGCCGTGTTGTTGTTAGCTAACTGCTCAAGTGCGATTTGCGTGGGGAGTAATTTAGCATCACCCGTGATCAAAAGGAATTAATTGAGTGGGACTCACCATGTTGACAATTTACTTGACGTTTTGACGTTTTGTATTTCAAATAACTGAAACTAAAGCTCTGGTTGTTTATAAGTCGTCAACCTCTTATGTTGTCTTCCGATTCGTCCGGAAGTGTATGAGCTGACAACAGGAAATGACGACACACCAGCAGAAAACCAATCAGATGCGCCCATATAAAGCGTCTTTTTTGACAGCTAAATTCCGCAATGTTACATCTGCTCGGGAAAACAAACTCGTGTTTGTATGTCAAGTCTCTGAATTTCACAAGCATATAAAGAGGACATACATCAACTACCACAGGGCCATTACTGAAGAGAAACGGCGCATGTCAGTGAACTAGTAACGTTACGTACCAAATACTTCTATCTCGTAACGCTGAGCACAAAGCAACCGAATTACGTTACAAATGTAAACTACAAAGTTTCGACATGTTTTCATAATAAAAGAGACATATGAAGTAAAAACTGATGCAAAGGGAATTTTGTTTACTGTTTACGGTGTGCGCCGCTATATTGCTGTAACGTCAGGTGTGTTTATATACATTTATATAGACTAGGAAATTCCGACTCGAATGACTGTTCTGTTGTGTCAGAGGTCGTTTTTTTTCCGAGTACAATAGATTGCACCAATATAATTCTCGATTTTAAATCATCTCCATTGCAACAGGCTCCGTCATTTTGGACCGATAAACTACGTCTCTTTGATTACTCCTAGATTACAATTATAGACTCAAATTGGATAATTTCCCCTTTACTATCCAAACAAAGTTCACACACATTATAAACAAGCAAACGCCAGCCTCATTCAGAGCCACACTTTTAATGAGTCTTACAAAGACCAAATCAGACATACATGCCTGACAGCAGTACTCATAACCACATGTTAAAAAGTCATGATAGAGTTAAGTGGAAATATTTGTTGTCAAACTGTACAATTAATATATATAAAATTTTAAATGGAGAAAGACAAGTTTGTGTGGTGACAGCTGCACTTCCAAAGAACATAAAAACAATTAGAACACAGTAAGAAGAGTGGCCCTTTGGTGTTGGAGAAGGATCTGGGTTTAATATTGGCTCTGAGGAGGTTAGCTGGTCTGTAGGTCAAAGCAGGTCTCTTTCACGTGTCTCTGTAGTTTCCACCTTCTTTTTCTTTGAAGGTATGAGATGCAAGCTTCTGGTCACATTTCCTCATATAGGAGGCCAACTTTTGGCTACTTCCTGGTGCATGGCTTCAGGTAACCACTGGCAGTATGCAGAGAGTAGAACTTAAGGATGAGGGGAAAATACATGAGAAAACAAAGGAGTTAGATGACAAGATGTCTAAAAAAAACAAAACAGAAAAACCATGCCAAATAAATTAAATCCTCACATTTGTCATTGTTCTTCCAGACAGAGAGAAGGGTGTCTCTACAGTCAACTCTCTCTGACACCAGCACTCCCAGCAAAGCCTCAGTCCTGGGCTGCAGCCTAGAAGAGCAAAGCAACAGCAGAAAGATAATATTCCTTTATCTAAGCAAGTTAATTCATTGAGTGACAAAAGGGGAGTAATGCCTAGGCATAGTGTGACACGATAATCTTACTTTGCCCATGTCTTCAGCATGATGGAGGGGTTTGAGAGAAGGTGGCCACTGTGTTGCTTCAGTTTAGGGCATACCTGCAAGGATACAATTAAGATCCAATTTAATGTGACAAACCAGTGACAAGGACTGCAAAGAGATTGGGCGATCAGGTTTTGTTACAGTACCTGTCCCTCAAGCAGGAACCTGGCAAATAGTTTGTAGCGTTCCAGGCCATCTGGGTAATCCATCTCCACTGCAGGCAGATTCCAACCCACACGGACTACAGGAGAGACATACATTATATTACTCAAAAGGTAAGACACATTACAGCAATAAATACAGTCAATTCAGCTACAGAGAAAAGTGGTACTTACAAAAAGTGCTTGAAGATTGACATTTGACCATGCCTGTGGAGGAACAAAACCACGGTGGAGGAGACGCCAGGGGAGCGCTGAAATGGCAGTACTGGGGCAGAAGCTGGGGGACCCACTCTGCTTCTACTGCTGACACACCTGAGAGAGACAGAAAAGTGATCTTCTTGTAAATGATAACAATGGAAGCAACAGTATCAATTGAATTCAATCCAAATGTTATTGGCTCATGAGGTTTGTCTCATTTAGTTTATCAACAGGGGTTACAGTAAAAACATACAATAAAAAAGCATGAGAAAAAAAATGACACAATAATAACATAACATTAACACATAACAAATCACCACAGCATATACCGGAGCTGATAAGACTAGACAGGGAGTCAATAGATTGATGTAGTGCAATAAAAGGATGACATACATCATTTTAGGCACCGGTTCATGACACTGGCCTTCCTCACCACATGCTCTTTAAAAAATTTCAGTTAGTTGTACGCGGCTCACACCGGGAATCGTGCTGACCGTTTTCACCAAGCTCCTTTACCTCTCATGTACATCTTGCTGGTCTCCATAATCTCCTGGTAGACGACAAACTCAGGAAGGGTTTTGAACAGCGCGGAGGTGGGATGAATGAATACCGGGTCATCCAAAAGAGGAGTCTATAAACAGAGACAAAAAAGCTGAGGAAAACTGCTTTACTTTACTGTTCACTCCCCTACTCACAATGATAGTTCTCAGTTTAACTTGCCTTGTATCCATTCTTCCATTTTGGGTCTAGTATTTCTTCTGCCTGTACACGTCGTGCAAGATGGTCTCCCAGTCCAGCAAGTACAATCTGCCGCAAGCAAACCACCTGGCTCTCCGTTGGTGGAGTCATCTTGGGATCCACAAATACTCCCACCTCTGGACACACTGCATTCACTGGAAATATAATGATGAGAGAAATGAATGATTTTCTATTGTGTGTTTCTGTAGCACATGGTGTGTTTGGTTATCTGTTATTTTGTGTGTGTGTGTGTGTGTATACCTGCGTTGGTAAGTTGTCCTCTAAGCCGCCTGATCTCCACCATGGCTTTATACCTCAAGCCATTCTCCTCACAAAACTTAGGTGTACAGCCAGCAAATTCACATGCCCCCACAGCACCTACAGACACATACAAACAAATATATCCCTATCAACATACAACTTAGATACATACACAATTATTACAAATACAGCTAAACCTGCAATTAAAGGCCAACACATGACATGATGCGCAAAGCTTACAGTCTGCAGTACTTCACTATTCAGTCACACCATGCCAAAAATATCCTTACCCAGCATGACCATGAGGTCCCCCAGCTGGAGTGAGGCTCCTTGCCCAGCCCACAGCCTCCTCATCTGGGTGAGGCGAGCCCTACGCTGGGCCATCTTGGAACTCTCATCCTCACTACCTGCAGGTCTGAGGAGAGAATATGTGCTATCAGTATAAAAACATAAATACACTTATATAAAAACAGACATCAGAGCAAACTACGTGTGTCCTCACCTGTCAAGGTCTTCAAAGATCTCGCGGACTGTCATGGCTGCCACCACTGCGATGGCGTAGGGCAGGCAATCCTGCTGCTTCCCTAGCGCTAGCATTTTAGCATAGCGTGGTGACACAGGGAATGAAGCCATTGCCCTACCCAGGGGGGTGATGGGACAGCTCAGCCTTGCTCGCTCCATCTCTTTTACCCTTGTTAAAAAAATAAAATAAAAAATATTGGCGACTTGGTAAGATGTCTTGACTAATAGATTGTTTCATTTATACTTTTTACTAGGCAAAGTGAAATATAGTCAAGTGAACATTTGAATATAATAGAATTAGAGATTAAGAGACCAAACAGGGGGAGGGAGAGACAGACGTTACCTTCCAGTGCGAGGCGGCTCTTTCAAAGCTCCCAGCGAGACTAATAACTGCTCTGCTGCAACAAGGGCCTCAGCAGAGGGAGATGTGGGGAAGGGGAAATTCACCACCTGCAGACACACACAAATATACACAGCATTTGTTACCTTTATTTATCCAGGTACTGAGCATGCATGCTCGTTTTAAAAAATGCCCGACTTTCACACTCAGTTACATGTATTCACAAATGGGAATTGTGCAGTGCAACAAGTCTTCTACTATTGGCCACTGAGCAGCTCCACTGGAGAAAATGGTGAGTAAGTGCTTTACGCAAGGGCAGCTCAACAGCAGTCGAGGGAGGACAGAGCGTTTCTCAATCACTTTCCTCACCGGTCTGGAACCGGCAATACGGTGGCAAGTCTGGGTTGTTCTGCATTTACTGACCTTGTCTATGTTGAGGTCCTTCATCTGCAAAACCAGGTCTTCCACAGGCCTGCGAGTGATCTCCGCCTCTGAGAACTGGCTGAAGTCCCCAAACACTGCAGATGAGTATAACCTACAGAAACATATCAACACCTTCGATTACAGAGAGGTTTTCCATTCCCTAAAGAGGAGAGAACGTTTTAGAGAATATTATATGTTGACACTAGGTTTAAAAGTTCTGACCTATAGCAGTGTCCCGGCTCTGTTCGTCCAGCTCTACCTGCCCTCTGATTGGCCGAGGCCTGTGAGGTCCATGAGACCTTGAAGGAGGACACCCCGGTCACACGGTCGTAGTAACGTTTCTTAACCCGACCACAGTCAACCACGTACTTGATCCCAGGGATGGTCAGAGAAGTCTCTGCCACATTGGTGGCTACCACACAGAGACGAGTGCCAGGTGGAGGGGGCCTGAACACCTACACCAGTTAGACAACACACACACACACACACACACACACACACACACACACACACGATGCATCACAATAGTTACTTATAGAGGGTTTTCAAGGGACATACTGTACTCTATGGCAGCCATAGTGGAGGTCCTAGCTCTTGGGCAACAAAGGCTGAGACCAGCTGAATGCATTTCTCAACTTACAACTTGGCCATCTCGTTAAAATTAATATTAGTTGCGTTGCTAAATTAGCTTCTTGGCTAGTTGACTAGCTAACAAAGCCAAAGACCACCTGTTAAAGGTGAACTGAGCTAGACCTCAGAGTGCTTTTCAGTAGAGACCAGGACCAAAGGGGCTGGACAGTCAGAATAAGCTGAATTTGAAAACAAATTGACCTTATTGGACCATTCACTTCTACTTATAATGTCACTGAATGGATCTACACCCACACCACGACTATCCTTTCCAGATATCTGCCTTTTCTAGCCTGGTTGTTATATATTTAACCATTATTTGTGCACAGCTAATTCTCCAATGTATTGGTGAGATCTATAGATAGATAGAGAAACAATAGAGAAACAATTTATCATTGTATCAGCACCATAGAGGCACTCTACCGTTAATTTACATTCATTTCTATCTTTTCTTACCTTTTCACTTTTACTAACCTAGCACTATTTTGTGCTGCTGTAATGACCCAATTTCCCCTCAGGGATCAACACAGTTAATCTTGCCTCTGTTTTCATTAGTCTTTGTATTGATAAATGTCAGGTTAATGTTACCTTAGCCTGCTGCTCTGGGGCCAAGAGAGAGTACAGAGGGAGGACATAGAGCGGAATGGACGGGTCTGCTTTCTCCTCTATAAAAAACATACGATAGAGAGAACACAACTTTTAATATATACTCTGAAATATGAAACAGAGCATATATTGGATTTGAAGAAGTAGTGGTGTATCTTAACCTGCGTCTCCAGGATCGTCTCCTAGGTCCAGGTCAGAGCCTTCATCCTCCTCCTCTCCTATCCCAGCCTGTCTGTCCTCATCCCCCTCATCCACCGGTAAGGCAGAGTAATTATCCAGGTCGATGCGGGGCAGAGACTGGAGACATAGAAGTAAAGCACGCACATAAATACAAACAGATACAGGTTTCTTTTATCATCCCACAACGCAAACATGAAGAGCCTGGAATAAAGTGAGTGTGGCCTTTAGGCGCAGTAAACTGACCACAGTCTTCTTCTGTTTGGCCTTCTTAAACTTTCTCAACGCCTCCGAGGTGTCTGCCTCCTCCACTTCACCTGGAGAGAAACAAATCAACATATAATCTGTTCAGAGGTATGAGAGAGAGTCAGTGAGTGAGTAACGAGAGCAGGGAGGCATGTGTGTTATCCTCACCAGTGCTTGAGTTGCCCTTCCTGAAGGGGAAAGCTTTCCTCAGTCTTCTACATACATTGTGGACCTCTGCCTGGCCAGTCAGAAACACTAGGATACCACCTAATGGACAGAGAAATGGATTATGGGTAGCAGTGTAGTCTGGTGCTTAGAGAGACCGTCCCATACCCAGAACCTCCCGGAACGTGTGGCCATGCATGAGACTGTGTTTGTACCTGGAGGCAGCATACGGTGGATCTTGCAGATCTTGTGGAAGGTCTCTCCGGTGTAGTCGTCCAGGGGGGTGCGTTTGTTGAAATGGATAGTGACAGGGAATTGCCGGGCGTCAACCTTGATGACAGGCGGAGGTGATGGAAACAGCTTCCTGTTGCCTGTGAAGTCTTCCACGCGCAGAGTGGCTGACATAACTAGCAGCTTCATGGGCATACCTTTCTGTAAGGGGCAAACATGGAACAGCAGGTTAACCAGACTACAAGACTGAGGCTGCAGACACTGCAAAAGCTGTACAGCAGAGAAACAACGTCGGCCATATTGTCTGAAATATAGGCTTCAATATCTGAGCGTGACTGGAGAGGAATGAGATACTTCTCTCATCAAATACTAGACATGGCGTTGCTGCTTACCTTGTTCCTGAGCGGGACTATACGAGACAGCAGACCTATGAGAATGTCTGTGTACACACTCCTTTCATGGGCTTCATCTATGATTACCACACTGTACCTCTGGAGCAGGAAATCCTATGGGACAAGACAGAGATAATGACAGTACTGCATAGACACAAAGAGACAGAGACTCTATAGTGTAGATTAAATGTACTGTACATTAGAACAGAGTCAATTATTGATGGAAAAAGTGAGACACAGAGAGTTACACTGACTTTCCCATAGCCTGCCATTAAAGTTTGTATTTTTGTGTGGGCCTGTTGATGTTTAATATATCAAAAACATTACACTCAGAACCTCCAAACTAAG
>CABFOQ010030442.1:23047-35486 GCA_900660455.1 Gephyroberyx darwinii | reverse complement strand
CAGAGAAAGAGACACACCGACAAAGATTCAGCTTAGAGTCAGTATAGCGGAGCTGCTGAAATGTTGCGACAGCCCTGATCCTGCCTATTTATATGAGCTGGATCCCACCGTATCCCTCATGAGGCATGAAAAACAACACTACATTTTGAACTGCATACAGCCCTTCAATACAACACGACCACAGCCTATGTTATAGCTTGTGATCAACATTGCAAGGTAGCAACATTCAACAACAGCAGTAAAGGCCACAGAGATGATGACTCCCCGACACAGCAGAGCCAAATGTCACATGAGTTTGACACACTGCGAACAGAGCAGACTGCCTCGGGAGGAGAGGAGTCACATTGGGCTTTTCAGACATGTTTGGATCTGTGCCATAAGCAGAGCGATGGAGAGAACTGACTGACTGACCCGGTGTGTGCTACACCATGCATCGTTAGCTAGGTCATAACTTGGATAAATGGATACATAATCAAACCCACAGAGTGAAACATTTGAATCTACAGCCCATCCTTCTGAGAGAGATATTACTGGATATACACTTGCATGAAGGCATTGAGTTGAATATATAGACTATATAGACACTAGATTCATTCTGTCCTCGGCCAATACATTCATGGCACTTTAAAAGCTCAACACACGTGAAAACATCAATAAAGGGAAGTGAAACTCTGAACTGAGAGTCTGTCAAACCACCGTGAGCATCAGGAAACAGAAACAAATCAGGTGTCAATCATTTATGGCTCTTCTCTATTTGCCAACAAGCCATCATCTCAAACTCTTCAAGTCAAAGTTGGTTTTGTCAAAAACATTTGTGGAGTTCAACTTACTGCACAGATCAAAGCAATACAAGTTCCCTTTCAGTCTGTGAACACGAGACTGCTGCCCTACAACTTGCTGTCGTGTCAAACCGCCTCAGTCCACCGGTCAACTTACTTTTTGCGTCCAGAGCGATTCTTGTAGCATTCGTTCTTTTGCAACATGTCACCCATGAGAGAGAAGGCCTTGTTGTGACAGTCAGGAAACAGACTCATGTTAGCGGCACTGATGTGAAGTAGCACAGCTCAGACCTCAACCACCACACAGCCCTGCTGTCACTATGAATGTCACACTCTCTCTGCTTCCCATCCTCTCCATTCCTCTCTCTCTCTCTCTCTCTCTCTCTCTCTCTCTCTCTCTCTCACGATGCAGCAGCACAGTGCTATATAGCTTCAACTACTTCCTGTCCTCTGCCCTCCCTTTGGGAGCAGACGTGACCCCGTGACATCACAGGCGTGTCCCTTCCCTCCTCCCACACTATAGTAGCTTATTCCTTATTATAACTTCATGCAGTCTCTCTCTTCTCAGTGAGATGTACAGGCCCCCCCACACATTTCCTAAGCTATCTGATACATCTTAAGATGCTGGCAGCTAATTTTCCTATCTATCTATTTTCCTATTTAGCTAATTAAATTTACAATGGGACCCCCGGGGTGTTTCATTTTGGGTGGACGAGGCAGGGCTACCCTCAGTCAATCTGGTGACGGTTTCAATTGAAACAGCATCTTTTCAATAAGATGAGATCAGTGCCGTTTGAAGTGGAGCCTGTCTTCTGGGAGCTAGAGATATCTCCCTGTTGAAGTGTTAACCTCTGTGGAATGACATTGTAAAAGTGGCTAGAATCTGGTATCTCCTGCTCATCTCCCTCTATCAGTGTCACCAACCAACCACTAGGTTCAGACACATCTTGCTCAGTTCCCTTCTGAAACACCTGTTAGAGGGGAACAACCATCAACGTCTTAAAGGGGAAGTTGATGGTTAGACAAAAAGACAAAGCATGTTCAACAAAAAAAAGAGTAATACAGGAATTACAAATAAACTGACCAAACATCGGTGTGTTTCCCATCATTTTACTTAGAGAATTGTATACTGCGGGACACATGGGCAAAGAGTAAAGTAAGGCGTGGCTGAGGAAGATTTTGTAGTTTCAGGTAGGACAACCTCAATCACCGCATGGAGACTGAACATCACCAGACTAGAAGGATGCTCTATTTTGTGAATAAAGTGTCTGTACACTTTCTGGATCAGGCATTTTAGACTAGCTAACGTTATGTCAGCTAGCTAGCAACCAGCTAACTTTAATCAAAGATAGCAACGGTATGTTGGCTTGCTACAGTATGTCAGCTATTTAGTTAGCTAACTGACAGTAAATTCAAAAAAAAAAAAAGTTTCCCTAGTGTTTTCACGTTATGCAGGTCAGAAAAAGTGTGAAAAGTGAAAAGCATACAGTACTGTGTAAATGTCTTAGGCACCCCAGATTTGATAAATTTGATAATATTTGAAGATAAATTTGGCCTTAGATTTTTTATTTTTTTGTTTTCTGCATTAGTGTTTTACATTACTGCTCTTTATAGTAAATCTTTTGATATTTAGAAACTTTTCAATTCATTCATTTACATGTGCCTAAGACTTTTGCACAGTACTGTAAATGTTCAGAAAAGTACTGGAAAATAAAAGTTCAATCCTGCTACACATGCATGTTTTATATGTTGGCTAATTTTAGATCACATTGTCATTTCACATACTATGATATTGTTATTGATGTGAAGAATAATCTTCAGCTATAACATAAGTTGGCCTAGTTGACATTTTCGCACTGACACTATCAGCAAACATCATCACCCAGGTATACAATTTTGAAATGGAAATGTACAGGGACTTTTAAATTTCCCAGACAATTCATATAGCACAGCATAGGTTACATTATGAAACATATCATGCTGTAGAAATAAAAATCCCTGCTGTAAAATCCAGCTAAAAGCAACTTGGGCTCTTAGCTGTGGTCTAAGCTGGTCAACCACTCCCGTCCTCGCATGCAGCCTCTGTTACTAGGCAGAGTTTGGGTGCAGGTAGAAGACTGCTGACTCACTGGGGCCCTTCAGTTGCTGAGTCAATCTTCACTGTACCAGAGAACCAAGTAAAACTGGATCCAGATGAGATTTAACCAATAGGTGTTCACTTACCTCATCCAAGGCGCAATTACAGTTGCAATGATTTATGTATGATGTATGTATGCATGTGTTTTTTGGTTAATCTATTAACAAAATGATCACCATTTTCAAAATGGTGCAAAAGAAAGATTAGCAGAGGACACATATTTTTCACAACACTGTGGCTGTAATGTTCTCACTGCAGATATGAGTCAGGGTGTAGCAGGGACAGAAGGAGACAGAAATGTGTCAGAGGAGGAATCCCACATCTGACTCTACATGAAGGCAGTGGAAAAGCTTGTCCTTGAGAAACGGTAATCCTGCCCAAACGTGCTTGTATACCTATGTTTATTTACACACAAAGCACTTACACATACAGTTTCTTCATAACAGCTGTGTATGTGTTCACATGTGAATGTGTGCGCACACACCTATGAATGCATTCCCAACATTAGAAACCATTGTGTACTATCAGAAAGTACATTTACAGTCTGAACAGAAGCCAGTGAGCATACAAAAGACTGACAACATGCTGACAACGCACAAACATTTGCAGCCCTTTGGGGACAGCTGGTGGACAGGCAAGTGGAAATAGTTACTTTGGGAACAGGACTGAACGGTACTGCAGTGAGACTGCAGCACAGGTCGAGAGTTGAGAGAGGAATCAGTACAAATAGAAAAGATGACTATTATATTTACATCAACGTGCCCCTAGGTGTATGTTATTAATCTAGCTACAGTAACATAGATATGAACTTGAGGAAATTAAGGATATTTGTGGTATTCAAAGAAATGACAGGATGCTGATATAACATAGTATGCTGGTGATTCAGACTAGATGACAATGAATGAATGACAATCAATAAAGATAAAGTGAATAAATAAAGCATATCACTAGAACCACATATTAATAAACTAAAGACTAAACTGATAAACGAGTCCTGTTCCAAGAGGCAATATGGCATGAGGTGGTGGTGTTGCTTCTTCTGGTGGTGTTGTAGCACAAGTGTCAAGTGCTACTCCTACTTAATCCTCTGAGATCCATAAGGAAGGCAATAAAATTCTCCTCCATGTGAGCTCTTCTATTAACAAGCATCTAGAGAGTTTGGTATTAGTACTATAGTCCTAGTCCTCACAGCCTTTCAGAAATACTGAAGGACTGTTCTGTGTAGCTGGTAAATTAGAAAGAAGGCTCTAATTTACACCTGGAACATAAAGCGTCTCTCTAAGAGAGTTGGAGGCAAGGAAACTACCTTAGAGGCTTCTAAATAAAAACTCAATAAAGTTGAAGCATCAGGAAAAGGTACCTCTACCTTTATTGGTATCGTTTATTAGGCTGATACCAACTTAAAGTAGGGTATTCAGGAATTTATACAATGTTAAAGTGGTAATCTGTGAGATCTGTGTGTTTTTATTTTGCCAACATCTTTGATGCTGTGTCATTTCTTCCCAGAGATCACTTTGGCCAGCGCTGCGACGTCTTTTCACTTGGATTTTTTCTGAGTTTCTGTGTCTGTTCGGTCAATGTAACTACTTCTATTTATTCCAACAGCAAATAGAAAAAGTTTTCATCAACTGGGTATAAGGTGAATCACTAATGGGTTACATCAATTGGCAATAGAGTAGCAAAATGGACATTTATTTATATAATAATGTCACAAATTATTCATTCAAAATCAAATACCAAGAGCTATGTAACATGAGATCAAAGAAAAATACTGAAATAGATTTGGGACAAATGGATTCAGCTACAAGCTGGAAGTCAGAAGGAACAACCAATGGGAAACATTTTGCAATGGGAGTGCTGCAGCATTTTCCCATGAAGCCTACAACATGCCGCTGTGCTTTTTCTCCTCCCTGGGGAGTCCCTAGAGCCTCCAAATAACACTCTGCACTTCCATTCTGTCATTTCCCTTTCCTTTCTCATCTCCTTTTCCTTTTTATTGGAGTAATCTACCAGTGCAGCACTGAGTGCACTGGGAGAACCATTTTGTTTGAGACTTTTTTGTTTGGATTAAAGGTCTGTTCCCCAGCGCCACTCACAGGGGGGCTGGGAGCAGGAGTCCTGTCTGACAAGCTTAAATCCTCCTTTTCCATGACAATCCTTCCCTCACCGAGGAGTTGGATGTAGGTCAGAAAACGATTCCCCCTAAATTCTAGGCGTGGCATGTTCCTGAGTCAGAAGCCAGACAGAATGATGATTTCTAGGAGGAAACAACGCTGTCTTTTAGTGGATCAAATGAACCTGCTGCTAGTAATTCAACAGTTCTGCTGTGTTGCTGTGGGCAGCATTACATAAAGTCTATTCTATTCATATTCAATTCATAAAATCTGCATGCTACAAGATGTAAAATGTGTGCACGCAGGAGCACACACACACACACACACACACACACACAGATACACACTTAACAAAAGTCACCCCACTAAGATCTATTGCAATCCTTCATCCACATTGGAGAGGCCAGATGTGACTCCTCCCCCATCTCTGCTCCATCTGTACTCTCTTCCATGACGCATACACACACACACACACTCACACACCACAAGACTATTGTGGACTCGAATACCCTCCTCAGATTTCCTATTCAGAGGTGCAGCCAGTGGAAATCCTCAATGGCAGACTGAGCAGTGGGGCCAGTTTTCCACACTGAGGTTGGTCTCAGCTTGGCAGAGTGAAGTGACGTACCAGAGATTTGGCAGCAGACGCAACAGGACAATACCTGCCTCAAAGAAGTGAGGCAAAAGGGAATAAAATAGGAGGCCCTCTGATGAGGAACAGAAAAAACAGCATCAACTCCTCAAAAATAATATGAAAGATCTGAGCTGGAGAATTTGAGCGTATGCATGACATATGAATTGTTTATAGTATAGTAGTAGTAGTATAGTATTGTCTATATAGAGAACACAGTCAGAAAGATTTCCAATGGAATTCAAGATGCTCTGAAAGGAAGAAATGACAACAATATAAACATTTCAGGAGAACTGCTCTGCCAGAGATTGTTTGTGTTGCGGAAACAGGTATGAAAAAGGTTAGTTCGCCGAAGGAAATAAGAGAGAGAGAACAGGATGCAAAGAGGAGGAGGGATATTACATAAGAACACCGACAGCAACAGCAGCAGCAGCAACATCTATGTCCTATTAAAAACACCTGGAACAAAAACCGACCCACTGTCAACAACGTCTCCTAGCTCATCTTAATGTTTTGGCTGCAGCGTGACGGTCCATCTAGAAGCACAACGACACACATGGAAACATTAGGGTGTCTCTGAGCGTTTCTGGGTGAGTGTATGGGTCAATGTGTTAGGGAACATGTATCCAGCGAAAACATATGGTACAAAAGTCTGTCCGGGGCTCGTTGTGGTGTTCTGAACAGTTGAAAGTACTTTTGGTTTATGTTTGAACCTGTGAGGAATGCTACACATGATGGCGATAAAGGGTGAAAACATTATCGAGTGCATTTTAGCAAGGGCGATTCCACCAAAACATTTTTTTTTTGCTGTATCTTACTGTGACAGATGCTATAGCGGAAGTCTCGAATTGCATTGTGGTGTGCTGAAAGTACCGATGTCCATTAGGAAGTCTCAACCATCTGTGAATCAATTTTCATTCATGTTCTCAGATGCATTGTGCCATAAAATAGGAGGTGACAGCCTCTATCGATATCAGGAGGAGATGACCTCATATTTCACGCCTGATCCACCAGTCAGTTTACTGGTCTGGTCAGGACACATAAACAGAAATAGCCACAAACGAGGGAAGACCACGACGGGCAGCTTTACAACCTGAGCTGATGCAAAGAGATTGACAGAGGACTGACTTTAGGAGATTTAAGCAACTGGATTTTAATTTGCACAGTCAATCTCTGGGGGAAAAAATGCTGAATCTCTGCAATGGAGAGAGAGAAAGAGAAAAAGAACTGACTGGCAGAACAGACCACACTTCATCACTGAGTCAGTATCACAGGTTCAAGTGTAGTGGAGTGTAGACAGCTTTCTGCCTCTCCAGTCAAGGCGTCCTAAGGAAAAAACAAATAAAAATAAAAAAGCCCTTCAGGGGATTACTGAGAGTGTGATGTGTTCTGTTTTAGGCTACCAAGAACCGGTCCAATGGGCTGGATTTGTGTGTTTGAGAAAACAAGATACTGGTTTGGTTGTCAAAGGGGTAAAAAATTTCTTTCACAAAGAAATACATAAAATACACACACACACACACACACACTTGGGCCAGTTGGCATACAGTGTATTATTGTGGTGAAAAGTATAGTCTATCATAAATCAACTGAGAACTAGAGGATGTTCTGTAAAGACATACATAGCCTCCATATGCACTCTCTCCCTCGGGAAAGGCACTTTTCTAATCAATCTATAATAATCAAGAGGCGTACTGCACTCGACCTGACGTGCAGAGTAACTTGCCCAACACTGAAACACAAACCTGCACATTCCTGTCCGCAAACAAAGCCTTCGGAAAGTAAAACCAAACACACGGACTGCCGTGTAATTGTTAATCATCTGCAGGTCTGACGCGAGAACTTGACACTTGACGCGGGCTTCCTTCTCCCTACTGAAGCTTTATCACAGCAACTACAGTTGCTTTTGGTTGATTAAGAGGAGGAGTTGGGTTCCACTGAAACTCAAATTGCTAGGTGGGGGAGTCGCTTTCCTACCAGTGTGGCCCTTCAACACCCTCAATGAAAACAAGACTTCAAAATTTTACCAAAGGAAAAAAATTGCAGAATCTGAAAGACATTGAAATGGCAACTTTGAACTAAAACTAATACTTTCTACAGTCTCTGTGAGTTTTTTCTGACAGAGCTGTTGTTCCTGTGGCCTCACAAGACCATTTTGTCCAATAACAATAATAAAGAAATATCTCTAGTATACCTAAACACTAGAGCACCTAAACAAGATTGGATGCAGACCTGAAAATGTGAGCGTGGTGTGGTGTTGGGTGTAGGCGCCTCGTCGTGGATAAGGTGGCTGTCTGTCACCTGAGCTCACCTGTCCAACACCATGGCCAGCTCTGCTCTGCTCTACCTCACCTAGCCCTGATACAAGACCCTTTGGGACCCTTTGTTCCATTGCCTTGTTCCCCTGTCAAAGTCGACGAGCCCTATAACGGAAAAAAACTATGTTGAATTTCACTTACCAACAGACGTAATCCTTCACTTGTCTACTTTCACTGCTATGCACAAATACACTTTTAGACTAAAAAACCTGTACGATGAAACACTGTATCAGGGCAACATGTCACTATGCTACATCTGACCCAGCTGCTGAACAATCCTCAACCATATCAATGCATTAGCTCCAAATCTTTAAGCCAAGAGACTCGCCAGGGAGAGGGACACAGCCCGCCGGCTTCCTGTAGGTGCGCCTAATGCGTTTGTCTGTGTCTTCTCTCATCGGTTTTGGCAGGCAGTAGGGACCAAAAGGGTCTGGAGGAAAGGAGGAAATAGTGCAGAAAAAGGGAAGGAACGTCTGAGAAAATCTTTACTTTTCTTTCAAGGTGAAAAAGGTACCGGATTTCCATTGGACTGGGACTGCAAGAAGATTTGTGTTTTGCATTACTTTGGTCACGCATCATGTACAACATGGCAAAAATCTTCAAACCAAATATGAACTGAGTCCAGGGAATAAAACATTTTATGAGCCCAAACCTGACAAAAGCCAAAAATTGCTGCTACTTTTCAGTCCCACTCAAACCCAAGCAAACACGAGAGAAAACTGAGCCCTTTTAGACCTGTCACACAAATCTCTATCTGTCCAGTTCTAATGCCAGCTTTTTCCTCATACAGCCACAAAAAGACACTGAGCAAACACAAAGACTGATGGGAAACAAGGAGGGGAAACTGTTCTAATGTCGTAATCATGTTATTGCCCCTTTTCCACTAATGATAGAGAGAGGACGGAGGAAGAAGAGATAGCAGAGCAGTTTCTCATGTTACTGCAACATTAAAGAGACAGTGAAAAGTGGCTCTGAAGGAGGAGGAAAAAGTGCACATACAAAAGACCCTCATTCCCAAACTCTGTCCCCATGCAATACCTCAGCCTCCTATCTCTTCTTCTCTTGTGGTTGGGTTGACATTATGCAGTGGACTGGAATTCAAGGTTAACTGTTCAAGTGAAGGTAAATATAAAGGGAATGTGTTCTTGGTTTTTGAACAGCAGCCTATGGTCCTATATGGAAGACACCACAGCAAGGAAAAGAGGTTGGATACAGCACAGGTAAACGGTAATGTCAAGAGATTCCATGTCCACCAAGGTAATAGGATTTGGCGTATAGCTTACACCTACACCACATTCATTCATCCACGCTAACAAGGAGACTACGGTGCTTTGCTCCTCCGTTACCCTTCGACTGGAGAAACAGCAACTATTCATGCTTAAATGTTAAAGCTGGAGGACAGTCAGTTTGTGGTCGACACTAACCTGAAGCAGACGGTGTGCCAGTCGGTGTTCAGGGCCTGGAGGTACTGCTCATCGTAGATCCTCTGTTTGCATCCCGCACAAACGGGCAAGCTTCCGCCAGCTGCAGGTCGGGAGAATAACACACACACACAAGTTTAGGGATGAGATCGAGATCAGAGGACGCATGTACACAGGTTTTCATTTGCATGGTTTAATAAGTCATGAAAAATCATAAAATCAAAAGTAGAGGATGATCTGTGTTTGCATGTGTGTGTGTGTGTGTGTTGTGTGTGATGATTTCCCTGCCGTGCCTCTCATGCAAAGCACCACCTCTAGCTGATAAGCTCAGCTACAAGCTTCAAGAACACCGCAGATCTAGTGAGAGCAAACTGGCGCACTTACATAAGCCACAGTGCCTCTGACAAATCCTTCACCGTTACTGGCAGACTGGCAACAGACAAGAATACCAGAAACCTGTGACACCCAACTGATTCTTATTCTCTAGGTTGAGGTGGTCTAGCGGGCATACTGAGCCTTTTCTGACCCAAAACTAGGTAATAACGAGGTAATAATAACGAGGTAATCATTTCTTCTGAGCCACATCCTTATCCCCATCATTTCAACCATCATAAATGATACTTTTCAACTGTATTTTTTGCCTGACTTTGGGCTGTTTTGTTGTCTGAAATGTTGCCGCTGCTTCCAGAAGGACACAGCAGGCTGTTGCTGGTGTTTGGCAAATGAGTCAAAGTGCAGCTATATAAACCATAGCACCAGACGGCTAAAAATAGTTGCCATGAAATGAGCTGTAAACCTGCAGATTTTTCTTCCACAAAGGGATATTTTCTGGGAAAAGTCAAAAATTTGGGGAGGGTGGCTTGACTCCTAACGTAAATCTGTTCATTGGAAAGGAAGGGGTGGAAATAGCAGGCTACATGGATATGATTGTTGCTACAGTTAATTTGCACCACCCCCTCAGAGTGAGAGGTGGCAAAGCATCAAATGAGATATTAAGTAACAGGAAATGGCTCAGGAGTGGCGACCACTTGGCTTGATGTTATTACTCATCCCTTACCGTTCTCACAGCCTGGAGGAAGAGCCCGGTAAACTAAACCAGCCAAAGTGGGATAATCATGGTATGAAAGGTGATCCTGTGTCCAGTACAAGCTGGACCAATAACTGTAGGTGGTTTTTATTACTATTTCCTCATGTACTTCCTGCATTAGCAATATTTCCTTGTCCCGCTTTGCATAGTTTGTCCTGCAGTGCAAAGCATCTGAATATATCAATATGCTGAAATACTAACTGTGCATTGCACTGTGAGATGAGCCAGGGCAACTGAATAATGTTATTCCAAGGCTACCATGAATATTGAACAACTTGTCCATATCATCTTTTCAACATGAATCATATAAATTATGTTTTAGACTAAAGTCATCAATACAGGGTTTCGCCTGGCTGGCCTAATGCTTGAGTGAGCAGTCTTTCTGTAGTAGTTTTATTGATTGGTTTGGCTAGAAACAGGTCTGGTTTGTACTAAAGCTTCTCTTCTCTTCTCTTCTCTTCTCTTCTCTTCTCTTCTCTTCTCTTCTCCTCTCCTCTCCTCTCCTCTCCTCTCTTCTCCTCTCCTCTCCTCTCCTCACATAAACCGAAGTACACAGTGTCAGGGAGGATGAACGTAAGCCTGCTGAATTTCATTTTTGTATGGGCTAAGCTGACTACCTGGAAAAGCAGAAAAAACAAAAAACAAGAAATGGGGACAGGGAAAGTGGAGGCAGGGAACATCATGCTGGGGCAGGTAGTGCCGACATGTGCCTCAGTTTGTTGCAGTGTGGGGGTCAGTGGGGTCAATACTGCTGTTGATGAGGTGGGGAGGCTGGGACTAAAGGTTTGTGGTCTTAATCCTTCTGTTTTAGTCTTTTATGATTGGGTGATGTAGTGGAGGCTATCTTATCACTTTAATGAAGGTGTTTTAGTTCTCCTCCTCTCACCTCCTCTCCTCAGTAATGTCTGCAAGGGTCTCAGACACACCTCAGTCGATGCGCACCCCGCCTCCAACGACCTTCTTACACACATAGTCAAAGATATGTATGGTACCCCCCTCCCTTTCTCTCTCCCATCACATCTCCTTGAAGACCTTCCACCAGATGAGCTAAAGCCACTGCAATGCAATGTGAGTCATCACATAACAAGGTTTATTGTTCATGCAACTGAACCTGACTGGCCGCTATGCTGGCACTGTCACTCAGCAGTAGCGTGATAATAATACAGTCAGTGTATCCTGTGAAGACCGGCCCTCTATCAAAAGCGACATCACGCCACGTGCTATAATTCTCTTCACTGAACTTTGATGGCTATGGTGATGCGCAGGGGACTTTAATGTCACTAACTTTGTTGGCCCTTTATCCAGCAGAGGGTTACATGAGGCAAGCCTGCTCGGCTGGGATGTTGTAAAATAACTTATTAGTAGATTTCTCACCAAAATTTAGTCCGTATTTTAGAGCAGTTCCATGATAGCCTATAAATACGCAAAATACACTTTCCGGTAAGGGTGGTATGGGGATTAAAATGCACAAAACATGATGGGTGCATCAACTCGGAGAGAAAACATGGCTACAGTTGCAGCAAAACAGGGACGCAGCCTGACGTTCCCTGCAGGTATTCTACTATTAGTGTTGTGTATTTTCACGGGAATTAAGTGTCACCCTAATCAAAGCGAACAGTGTAACACATTTTATTTATCACGAATTTATGTTGCGCATCCTCTGTCCTCCAGCACCTAAGGATGGGCTGTCTCTGCATCTCCCGCCCCGCAGTTTGCTTGAAGCCAGCGCGAGCCAGCAGCGATCAACGGGTCACGTCAAAAATAATCACTTTTACCTTCCTCCTCTCCCATGCGTTCGTCCTTCCAGGTGCAGCAGAGCAGCATCAACCTCATTCACTCTCCGACACGGAGCTCTGAGAGAGAGCCAGCTGCCTCTGGTCCACGGATACCCGGTGTCAGGCCACCACAGCCCCGGCGGTCGTGTTGCTCGGTGCGTCGCTCCCGGTCCTCAG